>PVIH01015373.1:0-20015 GCA_004025045.1 Sigmodon hispidus | reverse complement strand
TCTCAACTTTAACCCAGCCACTTTGAACTTGATAGAATTGGCACAGGCGACCACTTCCTAACACCAGTGGCACAGACACTAAGACGAACAATCAATAAGTGAGATCTCCTGAAGCTAGGAAGTTTCTGCAAAGCCAAGGATGCTGTCAATAGGACAAAACGGCAGCCTACAGAATGGGAAAAGATTTTCACCAACCCTATAAATGATAGAGGACTGATCTCTAAGATATATAAATAGCTCAAGAATCTAGAGCCCAAAACCTTGAATAACCCAATCAAAAAATGGGGTACAGATCTAAAAAGGGAATTCTCAGCAGAGGAACTACGAATGGGTGAAAGGCACCTGAAAAAGTGCTCATCATCTTTAGCCATCAGAGAAATGCAAATCAAAACAACTTTGAGATACCATCTAATACCTGTTAGATTGGCTAAGATAAAAGGCACAGATGACAGCCTATGTTGGAGAGGATGCGGAACAAGGGGAACACTACTCCATTGTTGGTGGAAGTGTAAGCTTGTTCAGCCACCTTGGAATGCAATATGGCGGTTTCTCAGAAAATTGAGAGTCAATCTCCCCAAGGACCCAGCAATACCACTTCTGGGTGTATACCCTTAAGAGGCACATTCACATTCGAAGCTATTAAATCAACTATGTTCATAGCAGCATTATTTGTAATAGTAAGAACCTGGAAACAACCTAGATATCCCTCAACTGAAGACTGGATTAACAAACTGTGGTACATATACACAATGGAATACTACTCAGCAGTAATAAAAAATGATATCCTCAAATTTGCAGGCAAATTGATAGATTTGGAGAATATCCTCCTGAGGGAGTTATCACAATCTCAGAAAGATAAGCAGGGGATGTACTCACTCGTTAGTGGTCTCCAAACAAACGAGATAAAAAGCCAAGCATGCCCAAGCTGTAAACCACAACTACTAAACAGCTTGGGATCAGAAACTCTCTGGAATGACCCTTCAAACCCCACTCCAACTATAGGAACACCTGACTCACTCTTGAGGGAGGGGGGGACAAAACTGATTTTTGCCAGGATTGGAGACTGTTCCAAGCATTATTGGGTCAGTGGGACCATAGGACTGTCTGCTCCCTGCCCAGGGAGGGGATGGGGATTTGTGCAGAAGTAAAATGACCTGATGTGGTGGTAGGGGGAAGGTACCATGAATAAGGATATACAGGGATGGAAAAAAAATTCAGAGGGAAAGCTGAACACAAAGTAAATATATGTGTAGCAATCTTATTTGCATTATCACCCTTGATAAGTCACGCTTATGATTTTTATCTTCTTTATAGTTATTGTTAACTTTTCAGCATTTTAAATTCATTTTACTGTTTTTTTTTTTTATAAATACAGAATAAAGAAGAAAAAAACAGGAAAAAAATGATTGTGTTGGTACATGTCTGTCATTTAAACAGTCAAGAGAGGGAAGCAAAAGGATCATGTTTGAGGTCATTGTTGGCTACACTGTGAATTGAAGACTAACCTAGGACACATAACAACCTGCCTTTTAGAAACATCCACAGGTTGCCAGTTTAAGGAAACCCACTGTGATTGCCTTTTCTTCTCTAATCCTGTCCCCAAAGCATCAATAAAACCTTCTCCTCCAACCTTCCTTCTCTGGATTATCTCTTTATGACAGAATCCTACACCAGTAGTCATTCACTGGAACACACCACCTAAACAGAACAAGGAAGCAGGTAAGCTAACTGAAGATCCTAACCACTTCCTCCTCCTCTCCAAATCCAAACCCCAGTCTTGTCCCTAGCACTGCAACAGAATGCAAGTTTCAGCTTTCCTTCTTCCATCCATATCTCCTATGGATCCCAAAGACAATGGTCTTTCTAATGGTCTCCCTCCCCATAGACGTTGCTTTCTTTCAGGCCCCACCTGCAGCATGCATCCCTGATAACTCACATGCCACTTATACCAGAAAACAAGGAAAGCTTCCTGCAGACCTTCCCTTCTCCCTCTATTCTACCAAATCTAATTTCTCAGTCTCATTCCCAGCTCTGCAACAGAATACCCACTGCAGCATTTCCTGCCTATCTACTGCCAAATCTTGTGGATCCCACAGATTTTCACCTTCTAATATCCTCCTTTTTCTTGTTACTTTGCTCCAGATGCTAACCCTAGCAGGAATCCCCAGGTATACCAAGAACCATTCATCTTCATGCAGTAAGTAGGGTGAAGGCAGACCTACACTTTTCCTACTATTTTTACTGTTATCCCCAGCTCTGTAGCAGGAAACTTGCTGTCATCTCCTTTTCCTCTGTGACTTCATCTCCAATAAATTATAAATACCTTATTCTTCAACCTTTCTTCCTCCAACTCATCTCAGTATCCCAGCCTTCAACATTAACAAGCATTCCTTGTGAACACACCAGCTGAGCAAGCTGGGCAAACAGGTAACACAGTATCATAACACTTTCCAAAATTCCAGAGAAGAAACACAATCCAATGAACAAAATAAAAAAACTTACCCAACAAGACAAATCCAGAAATCATCACCTATGCCTTTAATCACCCCAAATCCATATGCCTAGATGACACCCTAAAACACAACAACAGCTGATGTGAGTTAGTGCTCTTCTATACTATAAAGACTTGTCACTTAAATTAGTATAATAATATGCTGATTGCTCAGTAACCAGGCAGGAAGTACAGGCAGGGTGACCAGAAAAGGAGAATTTTGGAAAGAGGAAGGGAGGAGTCAGGAGTAGCTAGCCAGATGCAGAGGAAGTAAGAAGAGAAATTCTCACTAAGAAAAGGTACCAAGCCATGTGGTTAAGTATAGATAAGAATTATGTGTAAAATATGGTAAGAATTAAGTGTAAAAGCTAGTTAGTAATAAGTTTGAGATACTGGCTGAATATTTATAAATAATATTAAGCCTCTGAGTGAATTATTTGGGAAGCAGCTACTGGGTATTTGAAGTTATGGGGAGGGATACAGAAACTTTTGGCTACAAAAGGCCCTCAACTTCCGGTGCCATGTGCAACCACATAAAGCCTGTAAAAGCTTAAAAGGGAAATCTAAACACACAAAAATAAAGTTAAACCTTCTTCTTGGTAATCACTTTTTCTTAGGTAGGTTCTGTTTGCTAGAGGGCAGCAAAAGTATGACTTTTTTGAGACAGCTTTCTGACTCCAAGTTAGCAGAAAAATCTAACAAACAAACAAACAAATAAACAGGACTTTTTAAAAAGACTCTAATGCCAAACACTTAAATTGAGCATGTGATCAGAGGGTGGTATGCTACTAGGTAGCAATATGAACTGAAAAACTTCTCAGAGTTGGAGAAGTAAACATGGCTTTCACAGATGGCTGTAAATGTGCCTTCACCAAGAGACTAGCTTCTCATGGAACCAAAAAATGGGGTGAAGTCAGCTTCCAAAGTTGACTTAGTCCTTGACATGCCACTTAGCAGACTAAAGACACATGTGGCCAGAAAAAGATAGATATACAAAAGACAGATTTAGATTTAAAAGAAAAAAATCTCAATGATTTAAGTGTTTAAACATAGTCTTGGGAGATAAAAAGAAGGTATAGACAGTTATAAAAATATAGTTTTAAAATAATAAAGTCCTTAAAAAGAAGTAAAGTAGTATTTTTTTAAATCATGTAAAAATAAAAAAAAAAAAACTCAGAGAGTCTGAATACTGTATGTTATTGAGTTGTTTTTGAATTGTTTGATTGCTGAGGAAAGAACAGCTACTAAAAGACATTTGATTATGCATGTTGCTGGATTAACTCAATTTATATATTTTGGATATAACTTGACCTCAAATTTTAAGTCAAAATATATGGCACTTTGTAAAAGAGACAGTACTTTTTTTTTCCAATAGAAATTCATTTCAGGTTAAGAAAAATGAGGTTTGATCAAGGAAGACTCCCTGAAAAATCTTAAATGGTAATGGATAGCCCAGATAATCCAACATCTCAGAGCACCTCTGTTGAAATCTCCTCTGAGTTCTGCATTCAGAACAGCT
This sequence comes from Sigmodon hispidus, assembly GCA_004025045.1. Lineage (NCBI taxonomy): Eukaryota > Metazoa > Chordata > Mammalia > Rodentia > Cricetidae > Sigmodon > Sigmodon hispidus. The sequence continues at coordinate 16,005 of PVIH01015373.1, read as the reverse complement.
TTAAGGCTACTAGCTAAGATGATCAGTCTCATAGACTACTCCAGTCAAGACTTAACTATTATCTTGAATTTTAGGTAGAGCAATTAGACAAATGAAGGAGATCAAGGAGATGTAAATAGGAAAAGAAGGAAATTAAAGTATCATTATTGCAGATGACATGACAGTATACATAAGTGACCCTAAAATTTAAACCTGGGAAAACCTACAGCTAATAAACATTTTCAGCAAAGTATCTGGATATAAAATTAACTCAGAAAAAAACTAATAGACTTTTATATACAAATAACAAATAAAAAGGAAGAAATCAGTGAAACAACACTTTTTACAATATCCTCAAATCCTATAAAGTAACTTGAAGTAACTGTAACCATGCATGTGAAAGTTCCATCTAACACAAACTTTAAGTCTTTGAAGAAGAAAATTGAAGAAGATGTGAGATGCAAATATTTCCTACTTTCATCAATTAGAAGAATTGACATAATAAAAATGGCCATGCCACCAAAAAGCCATCAATAGAATTAATGCAATCTCTATCAGAATTCCAACAAAATTTTTGACAGATCTTGAAACAACAATTTCCTACTTCAAATGGAAAAACAAAACCCTCAGGCTTGTGATAATAATCCTGAATAAAAGAACTACTTTGGATTTCACTGTTCCTGATTTCAAGCTTCACTACAGAGCCATGGTAATAAAAACAATGTGGTATCAGCATATAAACAGACACATTGAACAATCAGTGGAATTAATCTGAATGCTTAGACATAAATTCACAAATATGTATACTCATTTTTTTTATAGAGAAACAAAAAAATCCACAGTGCAAAAAAATAGCATCTTCAACAAATGGTGTTAGTCAAACTGAATGGCTGCATGTACAAGAACGCAAAAATATCCATACTTACATCATTGCACAAAACTTAAGTCTAAGTAGATCAAAGACCTAAGCATAAAACCAACTATATTGAACCCATAGGAGAAAAACAAGAAATAGCTTTGAACACATGAGCACAGAAAAGAATTTGTGAATAGAACAGCTATAGCACAGGCACTAAGATCAGCAAATAATAAATGGAACCTCAAGACACTGAAAATCTTATGTAAGTCAAAGGACACCATTATTCAAACAAAGTGGCCTACAGAATATGAAAAGATTTTTACTGACTCCACATCTGTAAAGGAATAATATTTACTATATAAAGAACTAAAGAAATTAGATAGCAAAAAAAAATTAAAATGAGGTACAAACCTAAAGAAAATTCTCAATGAAGAAAATTCAAATGGCTGAGAAACATTTAAATGTTCAACATCACTAGCTTTTAAAAAATGCAAATAAATCAAAACTGCTTTAAGATTCTTACATCTGCCAGAATGGCTAAGATAAATAACACAACCAAAAGCTCATATTGACTGACATATACAATAAGAAGAACACTTCTGTATTGCTAGCAGGAGTTCAAACTTCTACAACCTCTATGTAAATCAATATTACAGTTCCTCAAAAGATTGAGAATCAATCTACTTCAAAATATAGATATGCTACTATTGGGCATAAACCCAAAGCACTCCCCTTCCTTCTACAAGAACAAATGCTCAACCATGTCCAATGGTGTTTTATTCGTAATAGTCAGAAACTAGAAACAAACTAGATGTTCCTTTTTTAAAAAATGTATAAAGAAAATGTGGTATATTTACACAATGGAGTATTACTTGGCTGTTAAAGGTCATCCTGAGTGGGATAACCCATGCTTCAAAAGATAAATATAATATATATTCATTTATAAGGGGATATTTGCCATTAAGTAAATGATAACCAAGATACAATCAATAGATTCAGAGAGAATGTGTATAAAGGGAGGTATAAAGGGGATGTATGGATCTTCCTTGGAAAAGGAAATAGAGTAGATTTTTATGGGTAGATTCAGGGTAGGTGGGGATGAGAGTCAGGGAATAAGGTTGGAATGGAGATCGGGAGGAAGAAGAGAGTGAGGAGAGATGACTGGAATAGGAGGCATTTGGGGGCAGTTCAGAAACTTAGTGCAGTAGAAACTTTCTGCAATGTGTGAAGGTGATACTAATGAGGACTCCTAGTATATTGGATACAGAGTTTAAACTGATCATTTCTTGCTGCCAGATAAGACTTTCAGTGGTGGAACTTGGTTGCATTCATTGGAGTTGTTGGGCAAGGTGTCCCAAAGAAATCCCTAAACAACCCATTCTCTTGCTAAAACAAAGGATTACTCTTTGCAAACTAACAGTGGAGCTCCACTGCAAAGAACCAAAAAAAAAAAAAAAATCCTCAAACATAGAGAAGTCAAGCTGGTGATGACAGGGAGCTTTCACTCCTACATTCCAGTCGCTTTTGTTTACAGAACATACCTATAGGCTATATAAAGAAAAAAATGAAAACTAATCTGGCCTTCAAACCTTTGACCTACTATCTGAGCTGCCTACAAAACATGCTTAGGGCAATGGTGGCACAGAACTTGTGGGAGTAGCCAACTTGTTCTGATTTGAATTAAGGCACATTCCTTGATAAGGAATTTATATGCATCACTTATTGGGTAATCAAGAACCAATGACTAGATAGCCCAGAGACCTAAGTTAAAGCAAAACATTACTAAAAATATACATCAATAAAATGACTCCTAATGATATCCTGCTTTATTCATAGATTGCTGCCTTATCTAGTCACCATCAGATGCTTCTTCTGACAGGAGATATGAATAGATGCAGAGAACCATGCCAGATATTATGTGGAGAATTTAAATTCCTCCCCTCAGAACTCAGGCAAATCCATGGAGATTTTAGAGAACACATATGAGCTCACAGAATGAAGCATCAAGCGGATGGGTCTACATCAGATTATCTGTGTATATATTATGTTTATTAGCTTAGTATGTTTATGAGACTCCTAACTGTAAGAATGAGTGAATCTCTGACTTTTGTGCCTGTTCTTGTGACTCTTTTCCTCATGTTGGATTGTCTTGTCTAAATTTGACATAACAGGTTTTCTTCACCTTACTTTATTTTTTTTTCTTATGTTTGGCTATTATATCTTTGGAAACCCATTCTTTTCTAATAAATGAAAGAGAGTGGATCTGAAAAGGAGGAGAAGTTGAAAAATCTTGGAAGAAATAAAGGAAGGAAAAAGTATAATCAAGATATATGAGAAAATAATTTATTTTCAATAAGAGGAAAAATAAATGTACTAAAATGTTAGAAAATAACCACAGATAATACATACATATCTACCCCTAGGTTTACTATATTTAATTAATTGAAGCAAAATCACATCTATGAGACCTGTTAAGTAGCATTTACCATTTTTGCAGTACATTTCCCAACGTCTCTTTAGCTTACCAGGACAATCTTTGTACTTCATAATGTTTCCACCTTTGCCCTCCCATTGAACTTCACTAACACCAGGCATCTATCATTCTTCCAGCTTTAGACCACATATCATGTTTTTGGAATATAAGGGATTTTGTTAGGATCAGTATTCGTTTTTCTTTAACTAAAGGCAAGAGTGAAGGAGGCAACTGGCTGTCAACTGCTTACAATATTTTGTTGCAGATACCCAAAATAATGCTGAAGATCTCTGATCATCACACTAAATCTGCAGTGACCTTTTGTTACAGAAAAGAGCACTCACCAACTGAGGGCAGTTACCCAGATCAGCAGGTATGAGAAATCACCATATGGGAAACAGATTAATGTCCTCAGGCAGTTGGAACTTTAGACACCCTAGAACAACTGCCACTCAGATAGTAATCAGAGCACACCTTGTCAAGGCTACTTTACCATCTCTGCCTTAAACCTCCACTCTCAGCCCAATTCATACTCCTCTGAAACATCAAGCACTTGAAGTCACAGAACTTCTTTATCTATTTTCAACCCAACATGCCACAGTATTAAATCTTCTTTCAGTGTATTTCTCCATCACCTGTATTTTTAATTGGCTTATTAGTGGCAGTAGTCAAACTACCTAATAGAGATTCTGAAGCCATCCCTGAACTCAGTTATCATGACCTGTGTTGTGTCATCTTTCATTTTTATCGTCTTTCACAATATTTTCAAATTGTTTCTTTATTTACTTTATTTCCCATATATTTACTGTCTTTAAATTGTACAACATATGTTGTGTCTATGACTTTTTAAACAACTGAGGTTAAGCTAGATATAATATTTGCTATCTTGGGATTGGAGCGGGATGTACATGTGCAATTTTCATGGTAAAAGAAACACAGATAAATGCTTGTACATGTCAAAAGATCACACCACAGAAAGAAAAGGGAGATGGTGAATCCTTAGACAAACTGAAAAAGAAATCTAAAGAAATAAGGGGTAAGCTGAGGTTTTGAAAAAATGAGCCTGAAAAAAATAATACTGCATTATATGTTATTGCAGAAAAGGGATTTGTCCTTCTGGTTCTCTTTAATTGATGCAGCCTGTGGCTGGGGAATATTCTCCCTCCCTTCATTTCTAAAGATAATAGTGACAACTCAGCTGCTGATACTAACTTCAGGTATCTTTCTATCTCTGGTGGCTCCTCCAGCTCCTTACCCATACCTTTGTAATTAGTCACTTTGTAAATAAAATTTTGTCAAATTATCCTAATTTGACTGTGCCATCTGTTTCCTGCTGATTCCCTGATGGATATAGTAATTTGTGCAAAAAGACTTCAGGAAAGAGGCCATCAGTATTGCACTGTAGAAGCATGTTAGTCACAGATTTGAGCATTTCCAGAATACCAACTTGTGGGGTGAGAGAGGAGATGAATGTACCACTCAAAGAAGAGAAGTGATCTGTGTATGTGGTAGCATGCTGATTACTCCAGTGACCACTAAAGACAGCAGCAAATGAAATGCAGAACACTGGAAATCAAATGGCTGTTTCTTACTTGATAATACTACGGTGATGCTTATAGAATCAATTTGTTCTTATAATACTGTTCTAGTTTGTTTTCTGTTGTTAAGATAATAACATTCTGACCAAAAGCAACTTGGGGAGAAAAGGGTTTATTTGACTTATACTTCTAGACCACAGTCCATCACTGGGAGAAAACAAAAGAGGAAGGAAATTCAAGGCAAGAACTCAGAGGCAGGAATTATGGAGATACATTATTTAGTGGTTCCTTCTCTGGATCACTCACAGGCTCAGGTTGATATAGCTTTCCTACATAGCCTAGGATCACTTGTCTAGTCAATGTACTGCCTTGCAATTACCACTTATCCAGTCAGTAGTACTACCCAAAGTAGGCTAAGCCCTAATTCACCAATTAACAATCAAGACAGTCACTCACAGAAATGCCTATAGACTAACCTGACAAAGCCAAATATTCCACCACTGAAACATTTTTCAAGTGATTCTAATTGACAGTTAATTTTAACTATGACAGATACCTTAAGGATATAAATAAGAAACAAATTGAATTTACAGCTTCAAATTGAAAGAAAGTAACAAAAATACAAGGTCTTTATGGCAGCTTCAAATTTCTCTCTCTCTCTTTCTTAAATACAGGACAAACATAAACTGATGTCCAGGCCCTGAGTCTGGTTTGGAGATGTACAGAGTTATAGTTCAACCTGAAACCTCTACCTTACCTGGAATCTCATGTAGAAGGGAAAATAGTAATAGCTTCATACTTATAATACAGAATCATTTAAGCATAAATGGACATTCAACATTAAGGACTGATACCTTATATCTCAAAACAGAAAAAGCTCTCTTCTGACTTAAAATGACATAAATTATCTCTCTAATCACACTCATTACCCCTATTAAAACACAAAGAGAAGCAGACTTTGATACTATAAATTATGATCTAAAGAGTTCTGTAAAAGCCTTGCTAATCAGTACTGAGAGTTTAGAGAGTGCATGAGAAAGTGGATTCAATGAATGTTACATACCAAACTCAAGGGATCAAATCTCATCAATATTGAGCTAAGAGCTAAGTCAGTGAAAACCTGACTGTGGTTCTCGTTGTGGAATAACAGATAAAGATGTGTTACACTTGTTTGTGCTGTGGAATATTTGTTTAATGATGAAAAGTTGTGTTACATTCTTTTATGCTGAATTTGTTTAACTCTGTAAAGCTTAGTTACTTTGCTTGCCTAGGAATACCTGATTGGTCTAAAGCCTATTTTAAGTTGCCTGGTGTGTTGGCTTGTGTTACGTTATCGTGACCGAAGTTAGAGTCATCACAGGAAGAAAATTTAATTGAGAAAATGTCACAATAAGACTGGGCTGCTGACAAGCTTGTAGGGAATTTTTAAAATTAGTGGTTAGTGGGCAAGGGCCCAGAACATTGTAGATGGTGCAACCCCTTGGCTTGTGGTTCTAGATTCCATAAGAAAGCAAGTTGAACAAGCCATGAAGAAGAAACCAGTAAGCAAAACCCACCCATTGACTGCATCAATTCATGCTTCCAGGTTATTGCCCTGTTTGGATTCCTGAACTCCTTCAATGAAGAATAGTGATATGGAAGTATAAGCCAAATAATCCCCTTTCTCCCAAAGTTACTTTGGTCACGATGTTTCATCATAGTAACAGTAACCAAAATTAAGACAAATTTATACTTTAACTCTATACAAAATCTCAGAACAAAACTACTCTGCAGCTATAAAATTTCCTTGATAATAGGTCTTCCCATAAATGTCATAAGATAAACTTACATTTTCTTTGTCATGCTCCAGAACTATATCACCTTGTTATAGCATAGCACATAGTGGTACTTCTCATTTAGGTCTCCCAAATATCATCATGTAGATCCCAAATTTATGATATACTTCCCAAAATGAAATGAGTTCAAAGCAGGAACACTCACCTTTGATCCTTCATTAGTCACTATAAATAAGAAAATGGACAGAAACTTGGACATGGCATGTTGATGAGTTTCCAGGGAATGAAAGCAGAAATGTAAACTGCCCCTCTCATGAAGATACTTATGCTTTGTATCTTGAACTGTTTCAGAGAAAGACAAGGCCTCAGAGTTTTTTTAGTTCTTAAAGACTGCATCAAATGGAGAGGAGCCCCACAGCTTAGCAGCCCTACTGACGCTAAGATGTTACAGCAGTGAGGGATGTTGGGATAGAATGTGTATGAGGTAAACACTCAAAAATCAGAACTGACCCTTACAATTTTCTGTCACATTATGACATTCTCTGAAAATAAACCCTGGTCTCCTGCTGGCCCTCTGAGAAACTGAAGTGCAGATGGTAAGATGGCAAGTTACTGCAGTGCTCAAATGAATATCATAAAGTTTATAGGATCTTTGAATTCACTGTGCACAGTAACAGTTCATTGTAAAATAGGATGAATGCACATACATGCACACACGGTTGGGAGGAGTCAGGATAGATGCATAGAATGTGCCTATTCTGAAGCCCTAAAGGAGAAGCCATCCATCCATTTAGGTTTGCACAATGTTTTTACAGTTCCCAAAGTCTCCTGTAGAGATTCTCAGCTGGTTGGTACTATTTGTAGAAGTGCTAGAAATTTTATGTGGTGGGTCTAACCTTAAAATGAAGATGGTCTTAGGAATTGTTAGGGGTTGTGTCTAATTCTATGTCTCCCCCACCTTCCCTATTTCCCTACCCTCTATCTCTCTCTTTCTGCTTCATCTCTGCCTCTTTCCTTCGTTTCTCTATCTTCTCCCTTTCCTGTTTCTCTATTTCTCTGTGTCTTTCTTTCTCTCCTTTCTTATCACTATACTTTATCTGCCCTTCTTCTATCACTCACCACCTCTCTATTCTCTTTCTCTTCTGTCCACCATGAGGTTATGTTACTTTCTCAATTACATTTTTCCTTGCCATGATACATCACTTCAGCATACAGTGTACCAAAGCAATGGAGTCAATTATTCATGTATTGAAAAATGTGAAAAAGTGACAAGACTTAGACTTTTTACAGGTGATTTATCACAGAAACAAAATTTCTTCCTCAGACCATGCTTCTCTCCAGCTCTTGGTGATCTCTAACAATCTCTGTCTTGCCTTGACTAGCATAGACATGCTGTGAAATATTTCTTTACACTGTATAAATATATGTTGTTGTGATTGGTTCAATAAACATGTTAATTGGTCAATAGCTGAACAGGATACAGTTAGGCTGAAGGGCAAACCTGAGAACAATGAATTGAGGAAGAGCGGAGGCAGAGGAGTTGTAAGCAAAATGCAGAGAAGCAAGATGAGAATTTAATATTGAGAAAAGCTAGCAAGCCACATGGCTAAACATAGATAAGAATTATGGGTTAATTTAAATGTAAGAGTTAGCTAGTAACAGACCTGAGATAACAGCTGAGCATTTATAAGTAACGTTAAGCCTGTGAGTAGTTATTTGGGACCACGTAGTTGAGATAGGAAACATCCACTCACCAAGGCTTTGTTCTGGTTTTTGCCTCCGTCACTCCACTGTTTTCTATCATTGCTAAATGTTCATTTCTATCTCTTAAAGATATTTCCCGAAGATATCTGCATAAGGAATCCCACAAAATTCCCAAGAGAATCTCCCATAACTCAAGGTGATCTCATTTTGGTCTTTACCCTATTGAAAAAATGAAAGCACATTCAAATGTTCCAAACAACCTGTGAACTTTGAGGTTCCCATACTCAACCAGAATTTATTTTTACAACAAGTAAAGATGCTCAATGGTCTCCTTCTTTAGATTATCTGGTATCTTATGGATCATTATTTACACAAAAAAAACTTGATTGAGAGAATCACAGAATGTTTCAAAAATGTTACTGAAGGGATTTATCACAAAAACTGTTATTTTTAAATCCCATACAACCAGGAGTAATGTGCCTGTTTAATCAAAATACATGAGCTACCCTTCTGTATACTTTTTTGTTTCTTTGGTTTTGTATGTACACACATATTTGAAGGCAATAGATCATTGGCAATTTCCTTCTCTCATTGCTCTTCACCTTATTTTAGGATGCAAGATTGCCTCCTGAAGCTGGAACTTACTAGTAGTTTAGATTTGTTGATCAGCAAGTGCTAAGGTATTGTCTTTTCTAGTGCACACACACACACACACACACACACACACACACACACACACACACACACAAATCAAACGCTGGGCTTATAGATGCACACTTACAGATGATTTTTATAAGTCACTGCTTGGGATCCAAACACAGATCTTCATGCTTATGGAAACAAGTACTTTGCTAACTGAGTTATCTCTCAACCTCTAACTAAATAGAGTTTTATTTATTTTTGTGACCTTGGATTAAGTATGGTTGAGTTTTTAGTACTTGAGAGAAGGATGGCATCGCATGGAGCCAGAGAAATGATTCAATGTCCTGAAATTCACATTTGCACTGTATCTTCTGGCTTTTGACTCTGCACCAACAGTTAGAAAAGAATTACCACCCTTGTGTTTAGTTACAATTTGTGGTAAACAGTTTGCATTGCAGAGTTTCATGTATATATGATGGAAGAATACTTCTCATTCCCACATCTGATAGCCTCAAGCAATATGAAATAGAGAAAAGATGACTCAAAAGTAAAAACCTCATTTAAGTGTTATTTTAGTCAGCTCATGCATTGACAGAAAGTTTTGGAAATTTCAGTTTGGTGGTAGAAAAAGAAAATTTGGCTTTTCAATTTAGATAATCAAATGCAGAAAAGAGAATAATAGCAACCATGTCTCATGTGGCTAAATAATGTTCTTTCTTCATTTTCATTTTGTGACAAACACTGAATATGATGAACAGCTTGGAAGTAACGGGAGAATGTGACTAACTTGGAATTTCCACTCAGTGATGTGACATTAGTAGACTTTGTTGTTGTTATAAAGCATCAACCCCTTTATAAAGAATAGTGAGTAAATACCCAGAGAATTGCCATCCTCCCATTACCCTCTCAGAACTTGTTCTGTGCTCTCTCTAATCTTATTCTTCTAATGGAAAGAGACAACTACTCTTTATTTTCTCTGATCCCAATCACAGCAACAGTCCTCATTATCATACTCCTGGAGGAGAAGCATTTGTACCACGACACAGGTAGAGAGTGGTCAGGCTTTATTTTCAGCAGGCAAGTAAAGAAGAACAGAGCACCCCCTACTCAGTGGAGGACATAGCCAAGTGTCTATGATAAGTCTACCACTAGTATCTTGACTCAAGTTTTGATTGTCATGTCCATCCTCTTGCTCCAATTGCTTAGTGTGAAATTTTGTGGTGTACATCCTAGAATAGGCAGTGGTTTCTATTAAGCCATTAGTACTCAGAATTTAGTCTGTTTTACCTAGAGTCACTACATAAAGAGATGTGTATTATGCTGTAAATGCTCATAAAGTGAAGATGTTTACTAAGGAAAAAGACAATGGTGCCTCTGATTTGTGCTCCCAAAGAGGGCCTCTATGGAGACCAGATGGAGCCTACCATGAAGTGGCTTTCTTTTTTTTCCTCAATGCCCTGTTCTTTCTTTTATCTAGTTAGCTTTGCTATCTCATGTCCAATCTATAAGCCTCCTTATTTATCTTCCCTGGTGTTTATTATAATCCTAATATTCTTAATGAACCACAGGACTGTCCCATACAGATTATATCAATGGCCTACTGTGCAGTCTAATTTCCAAAAGTATCAGACAAGAGAGAAATAAGCTGGAAATCAGAAAGAGGGATTTAAGGTTAGCATTCTTATTCTCCTCTATAAGGTTACTTAAAGATAATTCTGTTTATGGATGTTGCTCTCTTTCAAGATCTACACTATATAGGTCTCTCTCTCCTTCCCATTTCTAGTCACCTTCTACTTAGCTGTCTGTGTTAAAAAAGAGCTTCTCTGGTCTGCCTGGCCTGTGATTCCTCCATCTATTTTGTACTTTCCTGTGTGGTCCACCCACTCACATTTATAATTAATCCCTTTAAAATAAATCTTCCATATATGTTAATTTGATTCTGTTCTCTGTTCCCTGTTAAGACTGACAAATAGAATTACGCTGCATAGTAGACACTGTTGGGACTTAGACTAATGACAAGACTAATAGGCTGGGAATTCTGCTCTTCCTTTTTTTTTTTTTTTTTGATGTAATGTTTTCTGGCTTCCAACAGCTTCATCTGTTCCCTTAATAGCATCTTGGTGACAACAAACTGAGTCTTGGCAATTTTTACAGTTAAATCTTATGATTAAATCATTTGTTATAGAAAACAAATGGGACTCCTTCTGTTAAAAATAAATAGAAGATTTTAAAAGGCAGAGGTTAGTAGCAGGAAAAAAAATTTGCAGAAGAATGGGACCTGGAATTGGACTCAGAAATGATAGTCAGTGTAATGTATTGGGAAAACAAAGTGTTAGCAACAGATGGTGGTTGTTAAAGTCCAAAATATGAAAGTTGTTGTGTGAGTTACCTTTGGTGTTGCTCTGACAAAACGTTTGACAAAAACAACTTACATGAGAAAGGGTTTATTTAGATTCTCAGTTTGAGGGTGCTGTTCATTACAGTGGGAAGAACATGGTGACAAAGGTGTGAGGTAGCTATTCACATTGTGTCTACAATGAGAAAGCAGAGAGAGATAAATGCCAAGACTCAAACTACTTTCTCCCTTTTGTTCAACTAGGGTACCAGCTCATTAGATGAGCTTCTTGGTTGGACCTTCCCTTTACTATCCTTGTAAGTATAGCCAAAAGTGTGCTTCTCTGATGATTTTAAATACCCTTAGACTGATGATCAAGATTAACCATAACAGTTGGAAACATTTCAGAGAAGCCTGTCCTTTCTCAAGAAAGTGAAGCTGAATTTAAGTGACAATTCACACAGTTACTGTATTTGTGTTTTTCCTCAGTGCCTTAGGGCTTTAGCTTAGTTGGCATGGCACTAGCATACATATACCAATTCTTTACCATAAATACAGATATCATTCCTTGTGGAGTCAACATACACAATTTGTCTAGGTAAATGATCCAAATATCAAATATTTCTTTGACTCCCAGCAAGGATTACCTAGCTAGCTGGAGGCTATCCTATTATAAAACCAAAGAAGTCAGATCACATTATAAGAAACTTTATAGGAAATGTGGCAGAAGTCTTAAACTGTGACTTGTGATATGTAGGTCCAAGGCATGAGAGAATGAACTGAGTAGGCATTTAAAGTCACTCACTCATCCATGAACACATTTCCTGTTAAAAGGGAAGGCTCAAAGACAAGAAATTGGGTGAAGCTTTCAGATGAACTGCAATGCAGGATGATGATAAATGGCCACAGCAGGGTTTCATTGACATCTCTAAAGAAGACATTCCTAAGAGTATGCTGGAAACAAAACTAATATGCCTTCAATGGATCTGGAAGTCATCTTGTACACACTTCAGTTTGTGACTGGACTGGTACAATCACAGAACAGAATGCAGAACTCCAGTACAGATCCCTCATACATATGGAAAAAGAGATATCTGAGAAAGGTCCGTGAATGACTGTGAGCATGATGCATGTTTTAAATGGAAGAGAATATAATCTTTCAATATAAGCCTGATAATAATGAATGTGGAGTCCACAGGTACTGCCATATTATAAGTCACCCTGGTGATTTCCCAGCACTCGTAATGGGTGGCTCATATCTGCCTATAATTAAATTCCAGGGATTCAATGCCCTCCTAGCCTTCAGGAAACAAAATTACATGTGTAAAACCATACACAAACACAAACATAGACACACAAATGAAGCACAAAATAAATACAAGTAAATAAATATTGATTTCTAACTAACTGCACAATATATAAAAATTAACTACAGACAATGTATTGACATAAAAAAAATGAAAGAAAATTTCTCAAGTAAAGTTTTGGAAAATGTCTTCATGACCTTGAACTGAGAGATTTATTAAATCTGACAAGATAATGACAAAAACACAAAGACAAGATTGATAAATCAGATGACAGCATAATGAAGAACTCACCATTCATAAACATCATTAACAGAGTAAGAAAATAAGGCATAAGTTTGAGGTATCTGCAGCACTTGAGGAAAATACATTATGTATAACATCTATTAAGGCTCCTTAAAAATCAAAAAGAAAATCAAACCTGACAACCCAATAGAAGAAAATCTAAGGAATATGGCCATACATATCTAAACACCCAAGATACTAGCAGTACACTTCAGGCATATTAACAATACAGAAATATAAACACTAAAACACCAAAAAGATAAGAGGATTGCTCAGTGGATAAAACACTTGCCACATGAGTATAAGGAGAGTAGTTCAGATCCTCAGAATCTATGTAAATGCTAGATGGGTGTGATAATCCACCTATACAACACCAAGGCTTAGAAAATAGAGCTAGGAAGGAACAAGCTGGTATTCTAGACTAGTTATCGGTAAGAGCAAGCTTTAGTCTCAGTTGTGAGCCCCTGACTCAATGAATAAGGTAAAGACATTGGGAAAACTGATGTTCTTAATCTCAGGTCTCTACATGCTCATGTACACAAATAAGCCTACCCATAAAGACATGGGCCCACATACTTACAAACACCCTTATATATGTGCATATATCATATACATAAATGTACTAAATAATAAAGGTAAAATTAGGTAAAACCAAGAACCATCACTAGTTACTCATAACAATGTCTAAGACAAAACCTACAAATCAAGAAAGTTATAAGATAATTTGAAATCTCGCATGTTGTAAAATACAAATCAGTTCCAGAATATGGCAGTAGCTGCTATGCACAATAGATGTAACTATGAATTTTCACCCAACAATTTTACTTTTAAGTATTACACAGAAATTAATTAATGTGTGTACTAATAGCAAGCATGAGTAGTTTCATAAGGGTTATATTCATAATAATCCTATGAATATAAGATTGTGCTCCTTAGAAATAAGGAGTCTAAAAGAGGTTATGATGCAAATGAATTTAATAGATAGCTACAGAAGCATCCACCCAAATGCAAAGGAATATACATATTTCTCAGCTCCTCATGGAACTTGTTCCAAAATTGACCACATAATTGGTCATAAAGCAAATATCAACAGATACAAAAAAATGGAAATAAACCCTTCCAACATATTGGACCACAAGGGCCTAAAGTTAGAGTTCAACAACATCAAAACCCAAAGAAAGCCTACCAACTCATGGAAACTAAACATCACTCAGCTGAACCCTCTCTGGGTCAAGGAAGAAATTAAGAAAGAAATCAAAGTCTTCCTAGAATTTAATGAAAATGAATCCACAATGTATCCAAACTTGTGGGACACAATGAAAGCAGTCTTAAGAGGAAAATTCATAGAGCTAGATGCCTATATGAAAAACCTAGAGAAATCCCACATTAGAGACCTAACAGGTCAGCTGAAAGCCTTAGAACAATTTGAAGCAAACTCACCTAGAAGGAGTAGATGACAGGAAATAATCAAACTTAGAGCTGAAATCAATACAATTGAAACAAAAAGAACAATACAAAGAATCAATGAATCTAAGAGTTGGTTCTTTGAGAAAGTTAACAAGATAGATAAGCCCTTAGCCAAACTAATCAAAAAACAGAGAGAGAGTGTCCAAATCAACAATCAACAAAATCAGAAATGAAAAGGGGGACATAACAACAGACCCCCAGGAAAAACAGAATTATCAGATCATATTTTGAAAATCTGTATTCCACAAAAATGGAAAACCTAGAAGAAATGGCCAGCTTTCTGGACAGGTACCACCTACCAAAATTAAATGCAGATTAATTACCTAAACAGGCCTATAACCCTTAAGGAAATTGAAGCTGTCATTAAAAACCTCCCCAAAAATAAAAGCTCAGGTCCAGATGGTTTCAGTGACGAATTCTACCAGACATTCAAAGAAGAATTACTACCATTACTCCTCAAACTATTTTACACAGTAGAAACTGAAGGAGTATTGCCAAATTCCTTTTATGAGGCCACAATCACCCTAATACCCAAGCCACTCAAAGACACAATTATCGCGGTAGAAACCCGCCACCAATAGATATGTTTTAAATAAGGTTTATTTTGTTAGAATCACGAACAAAAGAAAGTTTTAGCAACGCGCTGAGCCACCGCTGTACCGAGCCGCCGCCTCGTTACGCTGCCGCGCTGGGCCGGAAGGCCCGCCTCCCTCTTCGCGCTCCGCTTCCGACTCGTCTCTGCAGACCAAGCCCCTCCCATACAATCCGGGATTCCTGCTACATCTCCCCATTTTGTCTAAATAGGAAGGTTATAAACTAGGTATAAAACTACATACTACAGGGATTACCATAAGACAGTGTGTGGGAAAGAGGAAGGAACTAACATAAGTGAGGTCAGACTACCGCTAACAAACAACTACAAAGTGCAATTTAATATCTAAAATGTTGATACAAAAAAAAATGTACAGGGATTGCTTTAAGGCTGTTTATCCTAAATGATAGAGTTCTAAGACTTGAGTGTCTTTGCTGCAATGTGAAGTAATAACAACCTCAACTATCTAATCTTCAACACCGTCAAGACCTGAGAAGGAAAATATATATCTAAAGTTGGAAGCATGAAGTAACTTCCAGAATATAGGAGAAGACAACGACAGTTAACTACCTGGACAGTCATCCACCACTTCTCTGTGTAACGGGAGCATCCATCCTTGTGGCTACTGGCCTATGATATCTGACAAGTCTCCATAGAAGCAGGGTATCTTTGGTAGGACTGTCTTATCCTGGCTAGGCAGGCTTCGGCAGTTCCTATCCCTCATCCTGCAGGTCCATTTCAGACAGTGAGCACGCTGACAGCAGAGGGCGCAAGTGCAGTCCTTTGCCCCTCAGGCCATTATTCGCCAAACTAAACAATCTCTTTGCAAGATGTCTGTGATGCTCAACACCAACTTGAGAAAGGAATGGTGATACCAGGAGTTGTCATGTCTCTCAAGGCCAAATTCGAAATAACGAAATCTTGAATGCCATATTCTCTGGGTCTATGAAGTGGTTGAAGACACCTATCTATTTGGTATATTCTGACATGTTTCTGAAAAGCCTGAGTATCCTGACTGTTAGGTGATAAATCTGAGTAACCATAATTTGCAA
>PVIH01015372.1:0-49922 GCA_004025045.1 Sigmodon hispidus | reverse complement strand
GGAATACAATATGGAGGTTTCTCAGAAAATTGAGAATCAATCTCCCCAAGGACCCAGCAATACCACTTCTGGGTATATACCCTAAAGAGGCACATTCACACTCCAAAGGTATTAGCTCAGCTATGTTCATAGCAGCATTATTTGTAATAGCAAGAACCTGGAAACAACCTAGATGTCCCTCAACTGAAGAATGGATTAATAAACTATGGTACATCTACACAATGGGATACTACTCAGCAATAAGAAAAAATGATATCCTAAAATTCGCAGGCAAATGGATGGATTTGGAGAATATCCTCCTGAGCGAGGTATCACAATCTCAGAAAGATAAGCAGGGGATGTATTCACTCATTAGTGGTCTCTAAACAAACAAACAAGAAAAAAAGCCAAGCATGCCCAAGCTGCAAATCACAACCACTGAACAGCTTGGGATTAGAAACACCCTGGACTGACCCTTTGGATCCCACTCCAACTATAGGAACACCTGACTCACTCTTGAGGGAGGATTGACAAAACTGGATTTAGCCAGGAGTGGAGACTAATCCAAGCATTATTGGGTCTGTGGGACCACAGGACTGTCTGCTCCCTGCCCAGGCAGGGGATAAAGAGTTGCAGAGAAGAAATATGACCTGATGTGGTGGGAGGGGGAAGGAACCTTGAATAAGGATATACATGGATTGAAAAAAAGTTCAGAGGGAAAGCTGAACACAAAGTAAATATATGTGTAGCAATCTTATTCGCATTATCATCCTTGATAAGTCATGTTTATGATTTTTGTCTTCTTTATAGTTATTGTTAACTTTTCAGCATTTTAAATTTATTTTACTGTTTTTTTGATAAATACAAAATAAAGAAGAAGAAAAAAAAAAATCTTTTCTCATTCTGTAGGGTGTTGTTTTGTCTTATTAACTGTGTTCTTGGCCTTACAGAATCTTCTCAGTTTCAGAAGGTCCCACTTACTGATTGTTGATCTTAGTGTCTGTGCCACTGGCGTTATGTTTCAGAAGGGGTTGTCTCACTATGTTGATCCTACCTATCCAGGAACATGGGAGATATTTCCATTTTCTGATATCCTCTTCAATTTCTTTCTTCAATGATTTAAAATTTTTGTCAAATAGATCTGTTACTTCTTTGGTTATAGTTACACCAAGGAATTTAATGCTATTTGCAGCTATTATAAAGGGTGATGTTTCCCTTATTTCTTTTTCAGCCATTTTATTTTTAGTGTATAGAAGGGCTACTGATTTCTTTGAGTTAATCTTGTAACCTGAGACATTGCTGAAGATGTTTATCAGCTGTTGAAGTTCCCTGGTAGAATTTTTTGGATCACTTAAGTACACAATCATATCATTTGCAAATAGAGATAGTTTCATTTCTTCTTTATCAATTTATCCCCTTAATCTCCTTTCGTTCTCTTCTTGCTTTAGCTCAAACTTCAAGAACTATATTGAATAGATAAAGAGAGAGAAGACATCCTTGTCTAGTTCCTGATTTTAGTGGGATTGCTTTGAGTTTTTCTCCATTAAGTTTTATGTTGACCATCGGCTTCTTGTAAATCATCTCTATTATATTTAGATATTTTCCCTGTATTCCTGATCTCTCCAGGACTTTTACCATGAAGAAGTGTTGGATTTTGTCAAAAGCTTTTTCAACATTTAAAGATATGATCATGTTGGTTTTTTTCCCTTCAATTTGTTTATATGATGGATGACATTTACAGTTTTGCATATGTTGAACCATCTCCACAATTTTGAAATGAAGCCTACCTGATTTTTGGTGAATGACATTTTTTATATGTTGTTGGATATGGTTTGCCAGAATTTTGTTGAGAATTTTTGAATCAATGTTTATGAGAAAAATTGTACTGCAGTTCTCTTTCTTTGTTGCATCTTTGAGTGGCTTGGGTATCAGTGTTATTGTGGCCTCATAAAAAGAGTTTGGCAATATTCCTTCAGTTTATACTGTGTGGAACAGTTTGAAGAGTATTGATATTAGTTCTTCTTTGAATGTCTGGTCGAATTCTGCACTGAAACCATCTGGACCTGGGCTTTTTTACTTGGAAGGCTTTTAATGACAACTTCAATTTCCTTTGGCGTTATGGGTCTGTTTAAATCTTCAATCTGATCTTGATTTAATTTTGGTAAATTGTACCTGTCCATAAAGCTCTCCATTTCTTCTAGGTTTTCCATTATTGTGGAATATAGATTTTCAAAGTATGACCTGATAATTCTCTGGATTTCCTAGAGGTCTATTGTTATCTCCCCCTTTACATTTTTGATTTTGTTGATTTGGATACTCTCTCTCTCTGCTTTTTGGTTAGTTTGGATAAGGGCTTATCTCTCTTGTTGACTTTCTCCAAGAATCAACTCTTTGATTCATTGATTCTTTGTATTCTTATTTTTGTTTCAATTGTATTGATTTCGGCTCTAAGTTTGATCATTTCCTGCTATCTACTCCTTCTAGATGAGTTAGCTTCTAATTGTTCTAAGGCTTTCAGCTGTATGATAGTTCTCTTGTGTAGGATTTCTCTAGTTTGTTCATGTAAGCATCTCGTGCTATGAAGTTTCCTCTTAAGACTGCCTTCATTGTGTCTCACAAGCCTGGCTTCATTGTAGATTCATTTTCATTAAATTCTAGGAAGTCTTTGATTTCTTTCTTAATTTCTTTCTTGACCCAGAGGTGGTTCAGTTGAGTGATGTTTAGTTTCTATGAGTTGGTAGGCTTTCTGTGAATTTTGGTGTTGGTGAACTCTAATTTTAGACCATGGTGAACTGATCTGGTAAAAGGAGTTATACCCATTTTTTTATACATGTTGATATTTGCTTTATGACCTAGTATGGAGTCAATTTTAGAGAAAGTTTCATGTGGTGCTGAGAAATATGTATATTCCTTTTTGTTTGGGTGGAGGGTTCAGTATATATCTACTAAGTTCATTTGGGTCATAACCTCTGCTAGATCCCTTTTTTCCGCTGTTGAGTTTCTGTCTGGTTGACCTATCCAAGGGTGAAAGTGGGGTATTGAACTCTCCCACTATTAGTGTGTTAAGTTTGATATAATGTTTAAGTTTTAATCATTTTTCTTTTACATATGTAGGTGCCCTTGTGTTAGAAGCATAGATATTCAGGATTGAAATTTTGTCTTAATGGATTTTTCCTGAGATGAGTAAGTAGTGTTCATCCTGGTCTCTTTTTATTGATTTTAGTTTAAAGTCTGTTTTGTTAGCTATTAGAATGGCTACAACAGATTTTTTTCTTAGGGTCATTTGATTGGAAAGTCTTTTCTTAGCTAAATGTGTTGCACTGGAACTACGCCTTCGGCTCTGGAAAGTCTTTTCTTAACCCCTTACTCTGAGCCTGTGTCTGTCTTGAAGTTGAGGTGTGTTTCTTGTATGTAGCATAAGGATGGTTTCTGTTTATTTATCCATTGTACTACGGTGTGTCTTTTGTTAGGTGAATTGAGTCTATTGATATTAAGGGATATTAACGACCAATGATCGATATTTCCTTTCATTTTTTCGTAGCAGCTTGTATTTCCTTTTTAGTGGAAGGGTTCTTGTGTGGGTTTATCAATTGTTCGTAGTTACATGGGTGTTTCTGGTTTTCTTAGGTTGGAGTTTTCCCTCTAGGGCTTTTTGTAGGACTGGATTTGTGGTTAGTATTGATTAAATCTGGGTTTTCGTGAAATATCTTGCTTACTCCATCTATGTTGATTGTTGTAGTTTTGTTGGGTACAGTAGTTTAGATTGGCATCCATGCACTTTTAGTGTCTGTATAATATCTGACCAGGACCTTCTTGTTTTCATTGTTTCCATTTAATAGTCAGTGTTAATCTGATGGGTGTGCTTTTATAGGTGATTTGACCTTTTTCATATGCAGCTTTCAGTATTTTGTCTTTATTCTGTAGGTTTAGTGCCTTGATTACTATATAGTGAGCAGATGTTTTTGTGGGTCTACTCTATTTGGAGTTCTATATGCTTCCTGTATCTTTATAGGCATTTTTTCTTTAGGTTGGGGACATTTTCTTCTATGATTTTGTTGAATATATTACCTGTGCCTTTGAGCTGGTGTTCTTCTCCTTCTTCAATTTCAATTATTCTCACATTTGGCCTTTTCATCGTGTTCCAAATTTCCTGGACTTTTTGTGTTATGACTTTTTTGGTTTTAGTGTTTTCTTTAACTGATGTATCTATACCACTATTGAATCTTCCACTTCAGAGATTCTCTCTTCCATCTCTAGGATTCTGCTAGTTATGCTTGATTTTGAGGTTCCAGGTCTTTTTTTTTCAGATTTTATATTTCCTGCTTTGTCTGGGTTTGTGCCTTCCTTATTGCATCTATGTCAAATTTTAATTCCTGTAAAGTTTCTTTCACCTGTTTCTTTTCTCTTTCTTGGTTTTCTTTATTTTCTTTCAGGGATTTGTTCATCTCTTCTAATTTTGTTTGTATTTTCTTCTATTTCTTTAAGAGAGTTTTTTATATCCTCTTTTAAGGCTTCAATCAGTTTCATAAAGCTGTTTTTGAGGTCATTTCCTTCTGTTTCCTCTTCATTGTTATGTTCAGGTCTTGAAGCTGTAGAACTATTTGCTTCTTCTGGTGGTGTCTTGTTAATCTTTGTATTGTTATGTGTGTTCTTGCACTGACATCTACTCATTGTTTCCTCAATTCACTCTTGCTTAGTTCTTGGTCAGCTCTTACTGGATTGTTGGTCTGAGGGCTTCGAATCAGCTGTGTGTTCAGCAGGTCTGCTGCTCTCTTGAAGTCATAGTGCTATGATGCCAGGCATGGTCTGGGGAGACTGTGCTCCAGGAGCAGAAGTCACCCCTTGACCTCTCACTTCCCAGAAAGTCCTAAGCACTCCTCAGCTGCTACCACGGCAGCTGTGGCCTGGGTCTGGGTGGACTGTGAACCGGGAGTGGAGGTCACTGCTTCACCTCTCACCTCTCAGCTGTGCACCTAGCAAGTCTGCTGCTCTGGTGCTGCTACCATGCCAGCAGCCATCTTGGCAAACTGTGAACCAGAAGTGGAAGTCACTCCTGTGAAGAAATTTAAAAACATTTGGAAGTCTATCTCATTGGCCATGAGATGAAGTTCTTAAAAAAAAATTGTAAGATTTATAGGAGGAAAAGACTTACAGATTTAGGGAACATATACATTTTTTCCTTCTGTAATGTCTAAAACTGCAACCTTCTGCTTTTCTTTTAGGCTTCAGACATGGTCACATTATGCTGCCCATGTGGGCTCAGGTGATCCTCCTCCTTCACCACCCAAGGAGCTAGGACATGGGCATGTTCACTGTACCTGACTTGGATCCTTTAATCCACCAGTCTTTTAACATGCATTTTTATACATCATCTGGGCTCCAGGCCAAGTTACCCACAGATCTGGTGCTATGAGACATCATGAGGACAGGAAATAATAGGACAAGGGGGAACAGCCTGCCTTTTGTTATCTTTCCACTTAGCAGATTGCGCAACAATAACTTTCATAAGAAATATGGTTGAAGAATTTCAATTTGTTTTCAAAGTTAAGGTCATTTTGCATATTTGAACAACCTCCTTTGAATCTCATTTAATTTTCAGAGACCAGTCTCCTCTGAGAAGACTTAAAAGTGTCTGGCTCTCTTCTTGCCATCATTAAATTATCATGTTATTTTTGATGATGAGTATCTTCAGGCTCTTCTGAGACTGTTAATTTCTCTGGACATCTGAACAATCATTCTGAGTTGATTTTCTTGTACACAGAACCATCCTGACAGTTAGCTAACTCTTCAAAGGAAGCACACCCCATTAACAGGGACAGGGCAGTGTAAGAGTGGAAAACATGGGTGGTGTCATTGTCCCTAAAACTATCTTTTAAAAGTCACAACAGCTCATCCTGAACACATCAGAATACAGCAAAGTCAGCTTTGGGGAGTGAGCAGCCCAGCCTTTGCCGAGCTCTTTCTGGTATCCTCCTTACAGTTTCAATTGCAAAAGGATTTTTATTATTATTATTATGAATAAAGTCACATTTTCTATCCAGGTATATTTTTGTTCAAGGACCGTTCCCCCTCTCACCCCTTCCAGTCACTCTCTCTTCACATCTCCCCATCTCCTCCCCAACAAGGACAGAAAGTCACAAGGTCTCAATACAGATTGGTTCAGCATCCACTCCTGGCAGATCCAGTTTTCTCACCCCAAAATCAAGACAGAGTCGGGTGTTTCACAAGAGGGAGTGGGATCCAAGGTGCTAGTCCAAGGAGTTTCAAAACCAAAGTTGTTCAGTGGACATGGTTTGTAGTTTGGACATCCTTTGCTTTTTGCTTTTTTGTTTAGAGTCCACTAATGAGTGAGAACATTATCTTTCTGGGTTTGTGATGCCTTGCTCAGGAGGATATTCTCCAAATCCAACCATTTCCCTGCAAATTGTAGGATATCATATTTTCTTGCTGCTAAGAAGTACTCCATTGGGTAGATGTACCACAATTTGTTAAACCATTCTTCAGTTGAAGGGCATCTAGGTTATTTCCAGGTTGTTGCTATTACGAATAATACTGCTATGAACATAGTTGAGCTAATGCTTTTGGAGTGGGAATGTGCATCTTTAGGTTATACACCTAGAAGTGGTATTGCTGGATCCTTGGGGAGATTGATTCCCAGTTTTCTGAGAAACCTCCATACTACATTCCAGAGTGGCTGAGCAAGTTTACACTCCCACCAACAACTGAGGAGTGGTCCCCTTGCTCTGCAACATCTCCATCATAGGCTGTTATCTGTGTCTTTTAGGCTGTTATCTGTTAGCCAATCTGACAGGTGTAAGGTGGTAACTCAAAGTTGTTTTGATTTACAATTCTCTGAAGGCTAAAGATATTGAGCACTTTTTCAAGTGCCTTTCAGCCATTTGTAATTCTTCTGCTGAGAATTCCCATTTTAGTTCTGAACCCCGTTTTCTGATTGGGTTATTTAAGGTTCTGGGTTCTAGTTTCTTGAGTTCTTTATATATTTTAAATCAGTCCGCTCTCACTTGTAGGGTTGGTGAAAATCTTTTCCCATTCTAAAGGCTGTCATTTTGTCCTATTGACAGGGTCATTGGCTTTAAAGAAGCCTCTCAGTTTCAGAAGGTCCAACTTATTGATTGTTATTCTTAGTGTCTGTACCACTGGTGTTATATTTAGGAAGTGGTTGCCTGTGCCAATTTGTTGGAGGGTATTTCCCACTTTCTTTTCTATCAAGTTCAGAGTGGCTGGGTTTATGTTGAGGTCTTTGATCCACTAGGATTTGAGTTTTGTGCAGGGTGACAGGGTTAGATCTATTTGCATTTTTCTACACACTACCAACCAGGTATGCCAACACCATTTGTTAAAGATACTATCTTTTTTGAATTGAATATTTTGGGGCTCTTTGTCAAAGATCAGGTGTTCATAGGTTTTTGGGTTCATGTCTGGATCCTCAATTCTATTCCATTGATCCACAAGTCTGCTTTTATGCCAGTACCAAGCTGTTTTTATTAATGTAGTTCTATAGTGTAACTTGAAGTCGGGGATGGTGATGCCTCCTGAAGTTCTTTTAATGAGCAAAACTGTTTGGGCAATCTGGCTTTCCTGTTATTCCAAATGAAGTTGGGTATTGCTTTTCCAAGGTCCGTAAAAAAAATTGTGTTGAGATTTTGATGGGAAGTGTATTGAATCTGTAGATTGCTTTTGGTAGAATTGCCATTTTTACTATGTTGATCCTACCTATTCAGGAACATGGGAGATCTTTCCATTTTCTGATATCTTCTTTAATTTCTTTCTTCAGTGATTTAAAGTTTTTGTCAAATAGATCTGTTCCTTCTTTGGTCATAGTTACACCAAGGAATTTAATGCTATTTGCAGCTATTATAAAGGGTGATGTTTCCCTTATTTCTTTTTCAGTCCTTTTATCTTTAGTGTATAGGAGGACTACTGATTTCTTTGAGTTAATCTTGTATCCTGCTTCATTGCTGAATGGGTTTATCAGCTATAAAAAGTTCCCTGGTGATCCCAGCCAGGGAGGGAGAGTTGAGCTCCCATCGGTTCCGGTTTCGCTTCCAGGACCAGGTGCTGTCTGCAGCGTCCCAGCGCACCTGTAGCAGGGACGATACACTCTGCCTGTCACCATACCCACAGCTCCTGCTGAGGGAATTCACACGGCTACCCACCTCGACTCCAACTGAGTGAACAAATAACTACAGGGGTCCCTGAAGGACAGACTCAGAGCCCGCCCAGAGGTGAGGTTGGGTCACCAGGCCCAAGCGCCTATATCCCAGCCAGGGAGTGAGAGTTGAGCTCCCATCGGTTTCGGTTCCGCTTCTGGGACCAGGTGCTGTCTGCAGAGTAAGCCCCAGCGAACTCTGTAACAGGTGCAGATAAAGTTTGCCTGTCACCATACCCACAGCTGCTACTGAGGAAATTTGCACAGCTACCCACCTCAACCTTGAACTGAGTGAATAGATAACTTCTGGGGTCTCTGAAGGGTAGATTCAGACCCTGCCCAGAGAGGTGACAGGAGGCACACAAGCCCGAGTGCCACAACTGACCAGGACTCACTGAAGCCATGGGCAAACGTCAGTGCAAAAAATTACATAATAATACAAAGAACAACATGGTAACTCCAGAAGAGAGTGGCTATCTTACAAATACAAGACCTGAACTGAGCAATGAAGAGGAAACAGAAGGAAGCAACACCAAAAATTCCTTTTTGATGATCATCGAAGCTCTCAAAGAAGATATGAAAAATAGCCTTAAAGAAATAGAAGAAAATACAAACAAAAAACTGGAAGAGATGAACAAATCTACGAAAGAAACATGCCAGGAACTAAAAGCTGAAATAAAAGCTGAAATGGAAGCAATAAAAAAGGCACAAAATGAGGCAAAGATGGAAATAGAAAATCTGAAGAAAAAAGCTGGAACCACAGATACAAGTATAACAAACAGAGTTCAAGAGATGGAAGATAGAATCTCTGAAGTGGAAGACTCAGTAGCTCAAATAGATATATCAGTCAAAGAAAATAGTAAAACTAAAAAAGCCACAACTCAAAATGTTCAGGAAATCTGGAACACCATGAAAAGACCTAATTTGAGAATAATAGGAATAAAAGAAGGAGAAGAATACCAGCTCAAAGGCACAGATAATGTTTTCAATAAAATCATAGAAGAAAACTTCCCTAACCTGAAGAAGAAAATGCCTATAAAGATACAAGAAGCTTACAGAACACCAAATAGACATGACACCCAAAAAAAGTCAGTGTGCCACGTTATAATCAAGCCACAAAACATACAGAACAAAGAAAAAATTTTAAGAGCTGCAAAAGAAAAGGGCCAACTCACATATAAAGGCAGACCCATCAGAATAACGCCTGACTATTCAATGGAAACGATGAAAGCTAGAAGGGCTTGGTCAGAAGTTATACAGACGCTAAAACAGCATGGATGCTAAACTAGAATACTATACCCTGCAAAATTATCAATCACCATAGATGGAGTACACAAGGTATTTCAGGACAAAGTCAGACTGAAAGAATATCTATCTACCAATCCAGCACTACAGAGAGTATTAGAGGGAAAACTACAACCTAAGGACCCCAGATACACTCATGAAACCACAAATAATAAATAATTCCACAAAGGAATACTCTAGAGAAAGGAAATACAAACAAGTTGCCACCAAAAATGGCAGGAAATATGAATCAATGGTCACTAATTTCCCTTAATATCAATGAACTCAACTCTCCTATAAAACATCACACTCTAACAAGATGGATACAACAACAGAAGCCATCCTTCTATTGCCTACAAGAAATGCACCTCAACCGCAAAGACAGACACAGGCTTAGAATAAAGGGTTGGGAAAAGATTTTTCAGTAAAATGGTCCTAAGAAACAAGCAGAGGCTACAATCCTAATATCTAACAAAGTAGACTTTAAGCTAAAAGCAATTAAAAGGGACCAAGATAGTCACTACTTATTCATCACAGGAAAAATTGGTCAAGAGGAGATTTCAATCTTAAATATTTATGCCCCTAATATAAGGGCACCTACTTATGTAAAAGAAACACTGTTAAAGCTCGAATCCCACATCAGTTCTTACACCCTAATAGTGGGAGACTTCAATACTCCACTTTCATCCCTGGATAGATCAACCAGACAGAGCCTCAACAGAGAAATAAGGAGTCTGAAAGAGGTTATGATGCAAATGGATTTAATAGATATCTACAGAAGCTTCCACCCAAAGGCAAAGGAATATACATATTTCTCAGCTCCTCATGGAACTTTCTCCAAAATTGACCACATAATTGGTCATAAAGCAAATATCAACAGATACAAAAAAATGGAAATAATCCCTTGTAACAAACTATGATAATAAAACCCAAATGGTATTGACATCAAAACAGCAGATTGATCAATGGAACTGAATTAAAGAACCATATGTAAATCAACACACCTTATTGACATCTGATTTTTGACTAAGAAGTCAAAATTATACAAAGGAAAAAAGAAAGCATCTTCAACAAATGGTGCTGGTCTCACTTGATGTCTGCACATAGAAGAAATAGATCTAGATCTATCCACTGTCCACAAAACTCAAGTCTAAGTGGATCAAAGACCTCAAGATAAATGTTGATACATTGGACCTAATAGAAGAGAGTGGGAAATAATCTTGAGTGAATTGGTACAGGATACAACGTCCTGAACAGAATACTGATAACATAGGCACTGAGATCAACAATTAATAAATGGGACCTCATGAAACTAAAAGGCTTTTGTAAGGGAAAGGATACCATCAATAGGGTAAAATGAGAGCCTGCAGAATGGGGAAAGATTTTCACCAACCCCACATCTGACAGGGGGTTAATATCTAAAATAAATAAAGAACTCAAGAATCTAAACATTGGTCCAATTAAGCTGGGCCAGAACCCAGAGGCTGGGAAGCTCAGAGATCTAGAATAGAACCAAACAAGACTGGAAAAAAAGTCAGTGAAATGATTCCTAATGATATTCTGCTATACTCATAGATAGGTGCCTGGGTCAATTGTCACCAGAGAGACACCATCTAATAACTGATGGAAACAGATGCAGAGACCCAAAGTCAAACATTAGGAGTTCAGGGGAATCTTGTGGAAGATGAGGAGAAGGATTCTAGGAGCCAGAGGGATCAAGGGCACAACAGGAAAACCCACAGAATCAACTGACCTGGGCTCATAGGGACTCACAGAGACTGAACTGACAACCAGTATGAAACAGACAAGGGCACTCTTCATATATGTTACAGTTGCATACTTTGGTCTTCTTATGGGGCTCTTCCGAACAGTGGGAACAGGGACTGCCTCTGACTCTATTCCTGCTTTTGTGGCCCTTTCCTCCTACTGGGTTTTCTTATCCAGCCTTAATATGAGAGAAGGTGCCTAGTCTCACTGAAACTTGATATGTCATATGCCTTAATTAGCATTTCTACTGCTGTGAAGAAACACACCATGATCATGGTAACTCTAATAAAGGACAATATTTAATTGTGATGGCTTGTTTACAGTACAGAGGTTCAGTCCATTATCATCATGGCAGGACATGGTGGCATGCAGGAATACATGATGCTAGAGAGGTATAATTCTACATCTTGATTAGTAGACAACAGGATGTGGTCTCAGAAACTGGGTAATATTTTGAGTATAAATGAGACCTCAAAGTCAGCCTTCACAATGACACATTTTTTCCAACAAAGCCACACCTCCTAATCATGTCCTTCCCTTTGGGAACCATTTTTATTCAAACTACCACACAATGGCTGTTTGATAGCTATGAGAGGCCTGTTCTTCTCTGAAGAGAAAAGGAGGAGGAGGAGTAAATGGGGAAGGAAGGAGGGGCTGAGAGAAGGGGGGAGAGAGGACACTGGGTCAGGATTTAAGAACTAAATAAATAAATAAGCAAGCATAAAGCAAAACAAAAATAAAACATGATAAGCTAGTGCAAATAAATGTTCAAGAAAAATCAGGCACTGAAGAAGGAAGGTTCATGTACGTTGATTTTTTTAATTCTTTTCTATTACATCTCCTACTGTCAGGTTGGTTTTTTATTGAAGATAATAACCACAGAAAGCCACTGACACTTAAGAAGCAGGAAGTTTTGTGAGATAACTAGACATCAAATAGTGTTTACACTACAAGTCATTTTCCCTATTAAAAAGGAAAAGAAAAAGCTGTCTGGGGCAAGTTAATGATTGTGTAATCATCCAGGACAGATGCTTGGGAGGAAGAATACATTGGTGCCCAGCTTCTCCAAAGGTTGAGAATGCCCACCCCACACAAAGAACAGTCAAAGAAAAATGCTTAGAGCAGAAGATAAAAGCAGAGTTGTTGGAACTGGTCCTGCAAACACCTGGGGAGAATGCTGTCTAGTGTGCTAGCAGAAAGCGAAAGGCCAGTCAAGAGTCACATTGCATTTATGTTGGGATTCATCCTTGGGCATACAGCCAAAGAAAGCTGGGGACCCGTACAATGTGTTCTCCAAGCCCAAGAACATGCTTGGTAAGCATCCCTCAGGATACCCAAGCAAAACCCAAAAATAATTGAGTGAATGGAACAAAAGTCAACATCCATCTTCTGATTTCCCTGCTTGTTTTCCTCCTTTCTGCCTCTCCTGGTGGAAACTTCATTTCCTCCCAGATGCCCATTGACTTTTATCATGATGCCTGAATTTCTGATGAGCCACTGAAAGATACAAGTGGCCTAAGTCTGCTTTCTGAGGGTCGAAGTTCATCAAGAAGTAAATAACATCTTGAATATCACCTCATGCCAGTAGTTCTCAACCCTGTTAATGCTGCGACCATTTCACACAGTTCTGGTGATCCCAATCAAAAGAGGATTTCATTGGTACTTACATGACTGTAATTTTGCTAGTTATGAATCACAATGTAACTATCTGGTATGCAGGATATCTGATATGTGACTTTCCCAAAAAAGAAATAGGTCTTGACCCACAGGATGAAAACCACTGCTGTATGCTCTGCTCTTGTAGAAAGAAGACATTGTTGACAGACTACACCTTTGCTTGCTTTTATTAATAGTTACAACAAGAAAAATATGATAATTTTTATCTTTTTAAGTAGTAAGGCACATGGTACTAATTTTCCTGTTCACTTTAATATGAAGGTGACAAAATGTTCTTCATTTTTACATGGCCACTGAGAGCATCTGTTGTGTTGTGACTGCCAACAAAGTCAAAGAATGTACTTGCACTTTAGCCAAATTGTTCTGTAACAAATCTCCTAAAGCTATATGCATTAAGGCAGTGACTAGGACTCGGGAGTCTGACTACAGGGACTTGGGGAGCCTGTCTACAATTCTACTCCTGGGACCACTCACTGTAGATGTGAACAAATTAAAGAAGGCCTCTTTAGCACATGATAACTAACTGTAATTTCATGTGTGTCTCTTTACAAGGCAAGCTTGAGGCCTATAGCATTATGAATTCAAGATTATGTGTGTTTAAGTTGTTATCTTTCTTTATTAGCTTTTTTAATTTAAAAGTTTTTTAACATACCACTGTTCTCTCACCCTTCCCTCTTCCCAGTCATCCCCCAGTTTCCCCTCCCCAGCTCCATCCCCCCATTCATCCCAGGGTGAGTCAATGCAGTCTGGCATATCTAGTTGAGGTAGAACCAAGTCCCTCCCCCAGTATCAAGGCTAAACAAGATATTCCTCTGTAGGGAATGGGCTAGTTTATACACATACACTTCCCATGCCACACAACTGTCATCCACATTCAGAGGGCCTAGTTTAGTCCCATGCAGGTTCGCCAGTTGTCATTCCAGAGTCAGTGAGCTCTCATTAGCTCTTGTCAGCTGTCTCTGGGTTTTCTCATCATGATATTGACCTCTTTGCTCATATAATCTCTCCTTCCTCTCTTCAGCTCGACTGAGAGCTCAACCCAGTGCTAGCTGTGCATCTCTGCATCTGCATCCAACAGTTGCTGGATGAAGGTTCTATAATGACAATTAGGGTGGTCATCAATTTTATTTTAGGGGAAGGTCATTTCAGGTACCCTTTGTACTATGTTTTAGAGTTTTAGCAGGGGTCATCTTCATGGGTTCTTGGGTATTTTCCTAGTACCAAGTTTCTCTAATCCCACAATGTCTTCAACAAGTGGTGCTGGCATAACTGGATGGTGGTATGTAGAAGAATGCCAATAGCTCCATATCTATCACCATCCACAAAACTCAAGCCCCAAGTGGATCAAAGACCTCAACATAAATTTAGTTACACTGAACCTGATAGAAAAGAAAGTGGAAAAATAGCCTAGAATGCATTGATACAGGAGACCATCAGCATCAACTCAAAACTTTTTAGAAATGAAAATGTGGGGGATTTTTCCTGTACATGGGTCCAAGTCTCTAGGAATAATGTTCAGGAATCTGTTTTTGAAAAGCCTAACTTGAAACATGCCTGCCACACTTTCCTTTCCCTGTCTTCACCATCACTCATAAGCCAAAATCAGGTTTTTGTTTGGCAACAGAAATAGAAAATGGGTAACAGGCAGAGTCAATCAATGCTAATTTGGGCCAGAGACATTTTGACAAAGAGCAGCCAGTGACACAGACACATACATGCTGATCATTATTTTGGCTTTCATTTTTGTCAATCATTTACCTCAGAGGCTTCAGGAAGAGATTTATGTCCATAGTAGAAACTAGAATGTGGACAGAAAAAGACTTGAGTCCAGTTAACTTCAGGGAATGAGGCTTATATTCCAGAATGCATAAAAATTGTCAATAGTTATATATAAAATCAAGCCTTGTCTATGACTAGATACTTGGTTTTCATGATAAATTAAGAGTTCAGTGGTTTCAAAATTATATTCTTTGAGGGGAAATTTTACTTTGGAGCAATGAAGAGTTCCATAAGGTAAATTTATTTTTGACATTTAAAATTTAGCATTTTAACTGCCTTAAAATCAAAACAATTATTATAAAGGTTAATGTAGATTTTTAAATATTTTTAGAGATAAAAAGCAAAGTAACTATTTTAAAAATTTGCCTGCTTATTATTAAATTTCTACTAATAAATCCATATGAGTCTAATTTATCCATGAAAGAAGGTGCAAATATAAAATGTTTCTTGATTATATGATTGCTGTGGAATAATGCTTTTGCACACTGTAAAAATTTGTCACTCATATTGGTTTCATAAAATGCTGATTGGTCAGTAACCAGGCAGGAAATAGAGGTGGGGCAACCAGACAAAAATTCTTAGAAGAGAAAATGTAGAGAGGCAGTTGTCAGCCAGATGCAGAGAAAGCAAGGGAGATTGCTGGACTGAGAAAAGATACCAAGCCAAGTAGCTAAATATAAATAAGAATGTTGTGTTGATTTAAGTGTAAGAACTAGTTAATAATATGCTTGAGCTACTGGCCCAGCATTTACTATACTATTAAGCCTCCAGGTCAATTATTTGGGAAGCAGCTGCTGGGTATTTGGGAGTTGTTGGTGAAGAAGAAACTTCTGACTACATATAATGGTTTGAATTAAAGGTAAAACAAAGACACTTTATTTGGTATTTTTTAATGATAGCTTTATTAATTCTTTAAGAATTTCATATACCATATTCTTCTTTTAAATAGCATCTAAATGTAGCTAGCCTCGAATCTTACATGTTCCTATAGGAGCCTCCTGAATGCTGGAATCACAGGGATGTGTCACTTTGCTGGCCTGTTTTTGTCAACTCAACACAAACTAGGGGCATCCAGAAAGAGAGAACATCAATTGAGAAAGTATCTCCATCAGATTGGCTTGTGGACACATCCATGGGGCATTGCCTTGACTGATGATTAATATGCATGGGCCCAGCTCACTGTGGGCTGAGCCATCCCTAGGCAGGTAGGCATGGGTTGTATAAGAAAATGGGCTGAGTAAGCCATGGGGAGCAAGGTAGAAAGCAGCATTCATCTGTGGTCTCTATTTTAGTTCTTACCTCCAGGTTCCTTCCTTAAGTTCTTGCCCTGAATTCCCTGATGGAGGACTATGATGTGAAAGTATAAACCAAATAAACCATTTCCCCTAAGTATTTTGGTCAAGGGGTATGTGTGTGTGTGTGTGTGTGTGTGTGTGTGTGTGTGTGTGTGTGTTGCCTCATCATTTGAAAGCAAACTATACTATACTATAATTTGGACATTTTATTCTTTACAAGTGATCCCCTTGTCTATTGAACAAAAATTTTGGTATGGTTTCTTCACCAGTCAACCAACATGTAACTTAATCCTGGCATGGATTAAGTTAACAACTCCCAAATACCCGTGAAGCAAATGGGAATGAAAAGTTCGCTTCTCAAAACCCATCTGATAAACTATGGCTCTTTTGAGGTACTTCTCATTGAAAATAATATTTTGAAGCCTGTTAATAAAGCCTGTCCCTCCATGAAAGAATATAGTCAAACTGGCTATAGTAGATTGCCCAGCTGCTGAGTGGTTACCTCAGGCCTGCAGCAGTGAGCTCCGGATTCAGCTGCACTGCAGGCCTGGAAAGAGGTAATGAAATAGTGGCACCATTTCCTTATCACCTACCCACAAACAGATCCTGCAGACAACAAGAAAATTTATTGCACTATCTCCCACAAGGCTGAAAATCTAAGCATAGATCTGAGACATATAAACTTATTTTTCTATGTTATAGTTTCATGATAAGTGTGAGGTTTACTTTCATTGGCTAAATTTTAAAACATTAAAGAACTCACATTCCTTATGCAAATAATCAATAGCCAGACTTAATAGGCAATATATTCTATAAGAGGAGACTTATAAATATTTCATAAGTAACCAAGAATGTACAAATAGGTCATTCAAGAAGGAAAAGTGAGTGTTATCTTTCTCTCCCCCTGGATGGACAAGCTTTACCAAACTTCACAATCCAAGTGTCTACCAATTTGACATAAGCATAGAAACCACCATGCCCTCCCCTGGGCTTTGCCCTCTTGCCAGTGAGGTAGTTGTGCACACTCTTCTAGAACAGGCATATTGTCAGTGTGAAATATATAGGGGGCAAACATCCAAGCAGAAAATTAAACTCAGCCATCAACTCTATCAAGTGACATGAGACCCTAAAACAAACACCATCTATGAGGATTGCAATCGAGACACCCTTGAATAGAAACAATGTGTAAAAGGACCTGGAAAGACAGCCCACATCACTGTCCTGCAAGAAATACCTTTGCTCAGTAAAGTTAAATTTCATTCATAAAACATGAAGAGCAACCTACCCATGTCAGAATGTTATAAATATTAATGAAGCAATTCAAAGTGAGCATGATTTATGTACTGTAAATTCAGTTGTAAATAGAAGGGACCATCACGATGAACATGTTCATACCAATCTCCCCAGCAAGAGAGATGTGGATTTCATAAAGTTGAGGACTTGGAACACATTGACTCCTTGTTGTTATGTTTTAATTGTCTGTTTGTCCCTTAACTGAATTTCAAACACCTTGAACAGAGGCACTGAGCCATATTTAACACTTTATCTTTGCTTACACAGGCATCTATTGATGTTTCTGTAAAGCTGAATGAATAAATTCTGAATCCTCACTGAGATTCAGACTCCCAGCTGACAGTGGATACCACATGGCTTAGTGTGTAAAATGGAACAGCAAACACCCATCTGCCAAAATAATTCTCGATCTGCCAAAATCTGGCTACCACCTCACTCCTAGAGTTCTGGCTTCATAAGAAAAAAGCTCAAATTCTCAAAAGAAACATACCTTGAAGTTGGCCATTAAAGAGGCATTAACAAAAAAATGCCTTGAAAGTAGCTCATAGCTGAACATTATAGTCTTCTTCTTACATGCCAGTTACCATAATCTAACGTTCACATTATTACAGTTAAAAATCATATCTGTACTACACATGAAGCTTTCCACAATTTACATAATCTAATGAGGCTAGATGTGGAACCACAGTAGAACTGCCAGCTGGTTGCCAGTCTACATTCTTCAGCAAGATTGTACTCAGCCCTTTGCAGAAAGAAGACATGGGCTGTCTTATCAGTGACAGCAACAAGACCTCAATCTGCCCCAGTCTTCTGCCCACCTCTCTCCCTTCAATTCTTTCTTTTACCATGGTTGTTGCCCACATTTCATATGCTTCTCATTATACAGTTAGAAGTGAGTAAAAATCCTGACAATCAGTTAAGGAAAAAGATGAGAAATAATTGCAATGAGACAAGTTTTACTAGTAATTAGATGTCATCAAGTTGATAGGATGTGAGCTTAGATGAGCAGAGTCAGCCCACAGAGCTAGGACGTAAAGGGTACCTATAAAGCAATAGAAACCCAGATGCAATCAAATGCTTCCTAATAGGCATACCAGAGTGGGGTTGAAATATCTCCTGTGGGAAGGCCACAACAACCATTTCCTAAAGATGTCACAAAACACCACACTTGGCTTAAGCTACTGTGGTGCTTCAAGTGACAGAAACTGTGGCAGCTGGCCCTCAGCTGATTACCTGAGTCTATCACAGATGCTTGCAGTACAGTGGCCTCTACATGAAGCCCTGAGGTCAATCGCTGCTAAGCACATTGGATGCATTGATTGTCCAGGTATCTCTCAGCCTTGTACTTGCGTTCATCCATGGGCTCTGCTGTATTTTGAAATGTGTACTTGTCCTTGTTTCTGCCCTAACATTTGTTTAACACTCAGGGCTCCCCTAGCTATTCTGCCTCTTCAGTGTGTATCCCCCATCCATTCTGATTGATTTGAATAGTTCTGGGCAATCCTATGCTAAGCCCAAGATCCACAACCTACATCCTAATAATGAGCTTTCTCCAACATTGGACTTGCTTTGATTTACAAACTATGTATCCTCAACATCCAAGACAATAGCAAGACAAGAACATAGGACATCCCCCAATCCCACCCCCAATGTCCATATAGCTTTTTTTTTGGATGACCATTCTATAAATTTTTATTGATAAACTGTTCTCCTTTATACTTTGATAGGGAAAAAAGAAAGTAGAATTTCTCTGGGTAAACGATTTCACACTCTCACAATGTCAACTGTGTACAGCATGACCTTGAGCTCCCAGCATGACCTTGAGTTCCCACAGTTATGTCTCTTGCCCTAAATTGTTCCTAGACCTTTATATGAAGCCCAATGCTCCACCTGACTTTTGCATTTCCATTTTTAAATTAATATGATTAAAATGTGGTTTCCCCTCTGAATATGAACTTTCTATGCTCTTCTTTTTTCTTGTTTATACTGTCAATATCCTTGGAGTTAAACAACACCAAAAAGAAAAGGAAAACTCTAGGAATTATCTCTGAGTCTTTTTAGTCTTTATCAACCTAAATATCTAGTCACATGAACCCTAAGATCTGAAAAAAATATATCCACTTCTCTTCAAGTCTATTTTTACCACCCTGAGTCACTCTCAGGTTACCTGGGGCCAAAGAATCCTCAGCAATGAGAAAGATGTATTCTTCCTTCCCTGCCCAGAACCTAGACACTTGCTGGGAGGAGGAGATGGATTCCAGTTCAGTGACTTGACCTTTCCTCAGGCTGAGTACCTGGTGTAGCAAATAAGCTGCAGAAATTCAAAATAATACCACTATTTTCTCTCTTTCACTACTGCAAGAGCCTCCCCATTGTCCTTGTCATTGCCCATTCTCTGGAGCGAACCTCCAGGGGTCCTCTTCACTTCACAAATGATTGACATTTCACTCCTCACTGCTATTCTCCCTATGTTACATAACCTTGCATGATCTGGTCCTAATTCATTCTTGTGACCACCAGCCCCCCTTGCTCTGGCTGCCTTTCTCTTCCTTAGACGCCCAACTCTTGTACTAACTGGAGCTCTACTTGTATGCCTTCAGAGCCTTCCTACCTTTCTTTAGCCTGGGATGACCATGTGAAGTTGATCCCAGTACCTGGCTCATCTCATACTTTTATTATTTTCCATGTATAGTCTACCATACTTCGTTAACGACACTGATTTTTAATGATATAATAGGTAAAGTCGGCCTTCCCAGCCAAAACTCACCTCCATACCACTGACTTATCTGTCTGTAATCAACCAGAAGTTTCCCTAGCTTCTGTCATCTAAGAGAGACATAATCACAGATTTTTGTGGTCACAGTTCTCTTGGTTTCCTGTATCATTTTGTTTTTGTATATTCTTAAATAGTTGAGCTTTTTATCTTAGTTGTTTTTAATGTAGTTTTCAAATCATGCTATATGTGTTCTTCACACTCAAATTTTCAGTTAAGATTATATCATTAAGAACCAATAATGTTGTTATAAGTCATTTAGTCTACGTTTTTTTAATTTTGTGTATACCTGTGTATGCATGTTTATGTGAGAGAATGTCTGTGGGTAAGTGGATGTGTGGGTAGGTGGGTGCACATGCACACATGTAGAGGCCAGAGGTTGACCTCAATGTCACTCTCCACCTTACTTCTCTAGACAGTCTTTTCACTAGCCAATTTGACATAATTGGTTGGCCGGAAGACTCCTAAAGATTTTCCTGTTTTCTCAGTTTTAGGATTATAGTTATGAATGGCATTTTCAGTGTTTTTACACAGCTGCTAGATTCAGACTCAAGACCTTGTGATAACACAGCAGTCACAACTGGGCCATCTCCCCAGCACCCAATGTACTTTTGACGACTGTCTGGCATTCCCCCATGTGGTAATACCATGCTAAACTATCCATTCCCTAGCAACAGGTAGTAAAGTTCCTTCCAGGTTTCTCTTTACTGGAAACTAGGCTGTAGTGTATATTTGCATGTGTATCTCTCACTGAAAATGTGTTCATTTGTTCAAGAGTTGGATCACAGATGTGGCAAGTGATCAATATACTATATGGTACCCTACTGGCTTCCAAAGTTGTATGTCCCTGCAGCACGATATGAAGATCTTTGGGACCCACGCATTCTTTTCAATGGCTCAATACTTTTGATCTGGGGCCAACCAAATACATGCAAAAGGAACCTCAGTGTAGCTTTGACTTTTACTTACACACTTGTTGGAAGTAACTGCCATCCTGTACAGCTTAGGCTTATTGATTAACTTGTATTCTAAACTCCCCCAAGGTTTCCCTTGCCATTCTCTATGTGGAAATAACTTTTAGTTTGTTTTGTTGTTGTTGCTGCTGCTTGTGTTGTTTTTGTTTTGTTTTGCTTTCTGAAAAAGAGTCTTATGGATCCCAGGCTGGTCTGACCATGAATTCATGCTCCTCCTGTATGTATTCATCAAATGCTAGGATTACAGGCCTTAGAGAATCAAACCATGGACTTCATGTGTGCTAGGAAAACACTACCAGTTTGGCTGGCTCTAGCCCATGTCATGGAGCTAACTGATGTGCATTGTCTTGTTCTCTTTTCTTTATGGATCTCTCGCTATCTGGGACCATCAAGCTTGTGATCTGTCTCCCTCAACTACAATGTGATGATCTCAGCTTCCTTGTCCAGTAGCTAGAACTGCATCTAACACAGCATGGGCAGGTGGACACATGAAGTTCAGAGTCATGTGACATACTAAGAATGCACAAGAGCATTGTTCTAGGACCAGAGATGCTGAGTTTCAACCTCAGTTTCTCCATTTTACTCCAATAATCATCAAAGGACTTAACATCATTCCCGAGGTGCTTCATCTGTAAAAGGAAGTGCTTTATGCAATGTCCTGGGAGCTTTAACATTTGAGTCAACATGCATAATGCTTTTAGAATGAAACCGGTAGAACTAGAGCTTGATAAATGTAGTTATTATGAAGGAGTAAACATTGCCTTTACCTTTCCCTGCCTTGATCTTAAAGGGTTCAGACTAGCTTGGTCCTCAAGAGCACCCTACCCCACTTCAAGTTTAGCATCCACCTAATCTTGCAGCTCCTGGTTCCCATAGCCAAGAAAAGGAAGTTGATAAGCACAGAGATGTACTTTGTTGTCCAGGAAATCATCCTGTCACTGTGATGCTTAAGAAGCTGAACTGGGTAGGTGTACCGGTTTTTTAATATATGGGTGTCTCACAAGCCATACTCCCAACATCGAATCACACACAAAACCACAGCACTTTTCCCACCCTCTTTTTATTTCAGCTCGTATTTCAAAGAGAAGATGGCAAGTTAGGAATTCAAGGAAGAGCTCATAGGACAAGGAAAGAGAGAAACAGAAATAATAAAGCAAGGAAGATGAATGGAAGTGCAAAAGGAGGGAGGTATTTCAGGTCAGCTATAGAATTGACCTTCTAATGTAAGCAGTAAAATGCTAAAATTAGAAGCTAAGGAAATCCCGCCCAAACCCCCACAGGGGAATGCTCTCACTCGGGGCTTGTGGGGAGGCTAAGCAAAAGCAGTTTGTTAATGACCAGAGGCCTAGGTCAGGCAGGAATGACAATTCTGAATCTTACCTGGGGGATGCTGGCCCCATTAAAACTGTAGTCCCCAGTCAATGTCACCTTCGTCCAGGGCTTACCTCAGTCTGTAACCAGGAATGCCGCTCCATTTGAAGCATCCCTCGCCTCAAAGTGGTAAGCTTGGCCTTGGTTAAACACGCCAGGGGGCCTTGCCCCAGTGCATTTCCACTGAGATTCCCGGCCGATTCCTCAGGAGGAACTGTTTCCATTTGAGATGGACCCGGGATCCTGGCCAGGACCAGCAGCCTCTCAGAGCCAAATTCCGTGACAGCTCACAGAGAGGTCTCCAAGGGGCTGCAGGAAGCCCCTGGGAGCGGGCAGAGAGCCGGGGGCGCGGCTGGGACCAGCCAGGCCCCGGCTGCCCACTCATGAAGGTCCAAGTCTACACCTTTGGGGACCGGCTTCTGCCTGCTTGTCCCCGCTCCAGCACGACAGTGCTGAAATTGCGCGGGCGCCCCAAGATGCCCCGCCGCCACTGGGGGACTTCCTCCTTCCCGCGTCCTTGGCGGGCGGGAGAGCACTGGTGGGCGGGGGACCCCGACCGATCAGGGTTGTCGCCGACCTTGAGGCTACCGTGGGGTGTGCATGCGCCAAAAATAATGCGAATAATGCGGGGGCGCGCGCACGGGAGCGCGCACACACATATATACATACACAAACACACTCACACACAAACACACACACACACAGAGGCATACATGCATGCTCAGCCTCAGCTTTTGGCACTTTACTCCCAGGAAAGCTACGGTCCTTAAAGAGCGTAAAGCACAAGTGAGGGAACCCTGTGCTGGAGCCATCATGCCCAAGACCAAATTTGGAATGATTTTTGTTTTAAGGTTTGGATTGAAGCTTCTCAGAAAATAAAAGAACCCAGGACAAATTCCATGCTACCTGAGTGTGGGGGATGGAGATATTGGTGCCTAATTGCAGGTGAAATCACTGTGACTTAGAGGAAAGGAAAAATAACTGATACCGGGATTTTTCCACTCTAGGTTTGCTTCGCTCGCCGGCGACGTAGGGGTTAAGGCCGCGCCGCAAGTCTGCAGGCTTTCCCGAGCAGGGAGGCGACGCCGGCGGGGGCGCACTGGGGAGAGCCCGGGATCTCCCGCCCGCTGGGCTCCTGGGGCGCTTCCCGCGCTGTGCTATTTATAGATCGGCTTCCAGCTGCTGCAGGGAGCTCACCCGCCTGGGCGTGCGGAGCTGCGGAGCCTTCCAGAAGCAAAGAATTTTCATAAATTCTTTGAATGGCAAAGATGTCTCTTGATTGTCGCCACTCAGTCCGGCCACCGTTTATTCTTTAAGTTAGAATCTTCTCTCTCTCTCTCCTCTCTCTCTCTCTCTCTCTCTCTCTCTCTCTCTCTCTCTCTCTCTCTCTCTCTCTCTCTCTCTCTTACACACACACACACACACACACACAGAGAGAGAGAGAGAGAGAGCGAGCTGAGAACTGAGAGCATTTTGCAGCTCACTTATAAATGTAGCTAGGCAGCTTGTTATTGTGACCTTTGGGATTCCTCCCCGCTCCTTTGTTTTCAGATACTTGATTTAAAAAAGAAGACAATTCAGT
Source organism: Sigmodon hispidus (assembly GCA_004025045.1). Taxonomy (NCBI): domain Eukaryota; kingdom Metazoa; phylum Chordata; class Mammalia; order Rodentia; family Cricetidae; genus Sigmodon; species Sigmodon hispidus. The sequence continues at coordinate 25,978 of PVIH01015372.1, read as the reverse complement.
GTAGGTTGAAAGAAGACAAGCCTCCGTTGGTTTAAAGGCCCATTTTATATTTTCTGTAACACTCAGCCTACCTACAAATTGGCTTCAAAGTCGTATGTCCAGTAAAAGATATGCACCAAATTGCCTGCCTGCTGTCTGAGGGCTTCCGACCTTGGTATTCATGAGCCTATGTGGGTGGGGTCTGTGCAAACCAAAACACCAGGAGATCCGATTCTAGTGCCACATGTGGATTCTCAGCCCCATTAGACCACAATAGTAGAGAGTGGGGGAATTCTTCTGCCTAAAAAAAAGCATACTACCAGACTCTTTATGTAAAAAGACACTTTATTCCCAAGCCCCTATCTGCTGTGATTTCTTCCTGAAGGAAAGGTATGGAAAGCTCTTGTGGCCCCCAGGAAACCACCAAAAGGGACACATCCCTCTGTTCCTCTGGGTCTTCTTCTTCCTGGACTGCAATATTTTCTTCCAGAGCTGACTTCAATGTAGTAAAAGCTTATCCTTTTACTTAACGGCATTTAACCAGAATGATCCTATACTGCAAGCTCTAATTTATGCAACTTAATTAAATTATGGGCTAGGTATACCTCCCTTTGGTTCAATTCCTTATGACAGTGTTTTCACCCTGTATCCCTTTTCCCACCCCAGGGAAGAGAGGGAGCAGATCATCCTGTCTTTGCTCTGGGGCTACTGGTCAGGTTCTGGGATGAATCCAGGAGGTGCTGCAGAAAGACAATGCTGCTTATTTTCACCCTGGCTGCTTATACACGGAGTTGTCAATTAGCTTTACCATCCATGATTCTAGTCCTCATTTGTCATGTGTGTATAACAGTAACATATACTTCATGGAGTTCTTAGGAGATTAAATGTGGAAATCTGTATAAATGGCTTGGATGACTACCCAAACAGGAGTTGAAATTGATTTGAATGAATTTGTGCAAAGGGCCTTTTCAATAAAATCTATTTTACCTATGCAAATCCATACTATAAATTAGATTTTTCACCATGCTGCAGCAGATTCCCTGAAGGCATCTGTGTATACAGGAGGCCTTGGTCATTAAGCTGCATTCTTTCTTCCATAGAAAGAAAACAGCTCTTCCAAGAGCCTTTAGAACATGGGCAGTATGTGGAGCCTCGAGGGGAGGGATCAGACTGTGTTTCTGTGCATGGACTGGCACTTCAGAGCCCATTCCCTTCAGAGGAACACCTAACCGAGTCTTGATATTAGGATGAGGACATTAGACCTGCCTGGAGTAGTAGCTGAGCTGATCCACCTTGGGACTTCTTGCCCTTTCTGGGGAAGGGATGGGGGGATAGGGAGGAGGGAAGCTGAAGGCTGACCAGGAGGGGTAGGGAGGAGAAAGTGACAGGGAGCAAGGGGATACATGGATAAAAAAGACTTTACTTTATAATAAAAAAAAAAAGCCATGCTAACTCGTAGACTTTACTTTATAATAATAAAAAAAAAAGTCATGCTAACTCATACACTTCACTTATGCCCCCTGTAGAGCATCCCCCACTTACAGTGGTCCAAGGCTGTCCTGGGATAACACTATATGATATGGACACATCTTAAACAGAATGATCCTAAACTGCAAGCTCTGAATGACCTGAGACCACTCTATGACGTTTTCCTAGGTGCTGTGGAGTAGAAGCTTTTCAATTTAATTTTATTTCTAAAACCTTCACCAGTAGAAAGTAGGAACAAGGCCCTAGGCTGAGGAGTGCTGCTCTCCTTGTCTCGGTCTTCCCTTCTTTAGAAGAGAGACCCTGGTTTTCAGTCTGAAGCCAAGTATAGCTATACAGTCATGCTCTTAGGAGATATGCAACAGTGCCCTGTGGATGATCCCAAGAAGCCTTCCTGCATATACCTGGCTATGGAGGTTTTGTACCATGGCAGAGGTGTTTGGACTCATCCCATGTGCAAATGAAGGCTTTGTGTTTGCACCAATAATAGCCTTCCCTTTAACACCAGCCACAACAATTCCTCTACCAGGTGACCATGGAGCATGCTCCATAAAAATGCTTTTGTGGCCATCTAGAGTTCCCTGGAGATTACAATAGCAAAAATTCTGGATTGAAACAAATGGATTGAAACAGCCATGGCTGAGGCTGTACCTCCTGGAGTCAGGTCAGCTTTGATGGTTGTTTTGTTTCTCAGTGCATCCATGACATCTTCAAAATGGCTAGTGTTGGCCCAATAGTAGTTCAATTGGTTATTTTATTTACAGTACTTCTGCTCAAAAAAGTAAAAGCAGCAGATGATAGCCCAACAGCTTCTAGGTAAAGAATCACATTGCCCTATTCCTTTAACCCTCCCCAAAATCTGTTATTTATGGTAAGATAGACATCAATAAAGAATGCTTATAATAAAAACTTAAAGAACTTAACATTAACACCAATGATGATTTTAACATATTTTGATTTTTTTATTTAGTTGATGATTACCTTTTAAGGAAGGATATTGCTATATAGCCCTGGCTGGCCTGAAACTATGTAGATTAGGCTAGCTTTAAACTCAAAGTAACAATGGTTCATTCACATTTGTCCTGTTCCCCAGGGAAAGGTGGGCCTGCTTATCCTTCTCAGTAGAAGTGAAGCAGCAACTACCCAATACTAGAAAAGTCAGCATAGAGTCACATGCTGTGGCCTGGGCACCCCTCACAGAGCAGCTAACTCTCTTTGATAGCAGTAGACAGTGGCCAGCCTGTGGTAATACCTACAGCCTGCTTTAGTTCTTCTAACATCTGGGCAAAGTACTTGCTCTCTGATGGGAGGTGGTGACTTCTCCTCAGGTCAACAGTATCAACAAAGATGAAGTCTTATAGACAGTTAAGGATTGATGCAGTCTGCTTTGTCCTAACCAAGGTGTGCTTGCTTGCATTTGTATCAAGTCTATGTAAGTCACAGACAAATCTGAATTAATAAAGTCTGTGTCTTTATGTCGGTGAACCAGCTTATGTGGATCTGTGGGCTGGGTAGAAAAGTATGAAATCTCTAGTGCTGACTATTGTAAACAATAGGCTACACTCTCAGCCATAGAATTTCTTCCATGCATTTCTTCCATTCTTCCCTTCAGGTGTTTCATTTGATTTCAATCATTTGATAATCTTCCTTACTAAAAGTCAACTGCTTTTAGACTTAATTAAATTATTTACAAAATGTGTTTACCCAACATCCAGATTAACATTTGGTTAAATGACTGGGGAGTGAAACCTAAGCCACAGTGACTCATAATTCTGATGATTATGACCCCTTGTGATAAAATGCTGTAATAAAAGCCTTTTAAGGATGAAAGGAGGGATATGTTTTACGTTATAGTGCAGGCTATCATGGCAGAAGAGCTTGAGGCAGCTGGTCACATTGTTTCTGAAGTCAAGAAGAAGACAGCAATGAGGGCTGGTGTGCAATACACTTTCTCTTTTATAAACATTTCAGGATCCCAGCCCAGGGAATGGTGCCATCCACGGTAGATTGGACTTCTCACCTAAATGTACATAATCAAGGTAGTTCCTACTACAGCATGCTCAGTTGCCTTCTCAGGTGATACTAGATCTCATCAGGTAGACAGTGGGGATTAACCATCTCACATACCATCTTTCCTTCTTCACTAACTGCCCTGATGCTCAGGGGCCTAGCAATACACTGGTCTCTAGGATGGCAATGTAACGAGTGTCAACCATTGTGGAAAGTCAAATTTCTAAGATAAACTACTTATCCAATTTCACTTTTGGCACTTTTGCTTTTATAACCATTACCAACAAGTATAGTGCACACACATTTCCCCTTTCTACCTTACTGCACAGAACAAAGTGTGATCACTAGAGGAACTACTTTGGATATGAAGATTTGAGCTTTTCAATCAGAAGAAAATGACTCAGGAGTAAGAATGACAGGTAGTCTCCTTCCACTAAAGCTAAGAGTCTCAAAATGTCACCAACAGTTATCAGGAGATTCTTTTACTCTAACCAGATGAAAATCATGAGTAGACAAAGGGGACATGTCACTTGGCATTAACAGCCCTCGTTCTAGAGGTTCATGTGCAGGGACTTCAAATCCAGAGTCTTATGGCTGTAAGTCTTTTAGGAACTAGAGGATTATGCTTACAAGCTGTCAAAGTTGGAGGTTTAGGGCTCTGTGTCCTTAAGGCAGAGGCTTATAGCCCTGGGCTAGACTGTCAGTATTCAGTAGCTAGTTACACCTCTTAAACCTTGGGTGCCAAGACTCTTAGCTTTCTCTCTTTTAGCAAAAGGGCTTGTAGGCTCCTACCCTCAGCTCTTTATAACCCCTCAACTCCTGCAGTCTCATGTCTGCCCCATCTCTTGTCTTCTCTGTCCTCTGTTGTCTTAGCTTGCAGCAGACAGTCAGTGCTCCATCACTCTGTGGGGTTGTTGGGTCACCTCCTAGTATTATAACTGAACACTCTGGAGCTATATGTTTATTACTCTGGAACTCAGCAGCCAGCTTCTCACTGTCACTGCCACTGAGGCTAAATACCCAGGATTGTGTCATCACTTCATGCAACCACTTCATTTACTCTGCTCAGGATTAAGACTGCAAGTAGGAAAAAGTCATTTCATAAAAGTCTATAATGGGTCCCAGTGTGGAGATATGGAGTCAAAACACAGGAAAGAAGCCCAGCCCCCCCCCCACACCACCAAACAATTCACAAGACTGAAAATCGGCCTAGTTATTTCAACAAAGAATTTGGGGTCCGATGTGGGGAGGAGTCAATAATCTCTGTTATAATAGCTTAAGAAACTTTGGCTTAAAAAGCAAATGGAGTTGCCAGATTCAAGCCGATAGAAATCCTATCATATAGTTATGATTGTTGTAATGATAATGAACTGCTGTAATGATAATCCTTGACATGAATCCTTGAACTTAGAATCAGACATGATTATCCAAATAACTACATACAGGAAGTGGTTAAATAATGTACACAGTCTTCAGGAATAGCATGTGCTTTAATACCTATCAGACCTGACGTGCCTAATGGGAAAGGAAGTGCCCTTGAAAGGACAGAGATAAGGGTCAGGAGGAAATAGTACTCCTCCAGGAATATTCTAGGATCCAACTTAGAAGAAGTCTTCACTCCCAGTATATATGGTCTTCTGCATGTCTGTCAGTGAACTTCAGGAATCATATGCACCTGTAACTCACAAATGCCTTTGACTTTCTGCCATCACAATCAGGAATATACACCCCTTGAGTACAGCAAGGTAGGGCTTGCCCATGTTGTTATTAATGACCACAAAAAATTATTTTAAAGACTGTTACTCTGAGTACATACACTTTACATTTTTCTTTTTCATCAAGCCACACACACTTTGGTTGATTTCATATTCTGGTCATTTTGTACAGTGGCACAGTGAGATACCTCTTCTGCACATTGATTTCACTTTCTTTGGGTATAAACTCAGGACTAGGTTTTACTCCATAGTTATTTGGACTATCATGTGTGAGTCAGATAGTCACTATATATTATCCCTGAAAGAGGCAACACATTATAGTATTCAGAGAGTCTATGCTTCTACCTTAATGCTATGATTGAGAACTGAATTAGGACAGGTGACTACGTTGTCGCCAAGAATAAACTGGATATTTGTTGATCAGGTTTGGTCTGTGGTAGATATTAACAGTGGGCAAGAACATTTTGTTCTCTTTACTTCTACATGTCTAGAGGGCTACACTTGACTTTTGTTTGAAAGTAAGAAGCCTGAGTAGAAGTGATACCTGTTGTTCTCTTCAAACAGAAACATATGGTTTGATGAACAATTTATAAATCTTTCTACTTCTACTGATTTAAACCCAAAGCAAATCAATTCCAGTTACAGACGGTTCCACTTCCTCTTGAGTTGTTGGTCAGAGGTGTCTAAACAATTCCCAAAACAATATAGGCTATTGCCATAGTCCTTGGTTGGTGCCCAGAATATGAAGGTAGCCATGAATTATCACTAACATAAATAACTGTAGGGTCTTAAAATTGTTCTTTTCATGTGTATTCAAAATCCAGAATTGATTGGGAAAGTAGCACCACTTTAAGATATTTCAAGAGGAGTTAGTCTGTTTAGCACCCTTCTCAGTAGAGGTAGCAGAAATCCTCTCTTTTGTGAATTATAGATTAATTAGTATTGCCTATAATTTTATAAATAAAATCACACTATGAGATTCTTCTGAAAGGGGTCTCTTATAGTCAGTGTAATTATTCTGAGGTGTATTTATATTATTACATATATCAATACTTTACCACTTTTGACTATCCAGTAAAATTTCTTTATATGGATATGATATGGGATGTTTATCTATTTATTTACCCATTGATGGGCATTTTAATTGTTTCTATATTTTTAAATTGCAATAAAACTTCTATGAACATTTATAATCATGCTTGTAGATGCATATATGCCTTCAGGTTTCTTTGTTAGTACTTAGGAAGGTGACATGTCTATGCTAGATGTGTGTATGGTAACTTAGGAAACTTGCAATTGGTTATGCAAAGTGATCTTAACATTTTACATTTCCACCAGGGAGGTGTGAATATTTTGGCTGCTTCCACTTCTCATACTCACTTGGTACATTCCATCTAATTTTAAACCCATAGCTATGAAATGGCGTGTTCCCCTCGTTCAATGTGCATCTCCCTAATAAGTACTGTGTTAAATATGTGAAATCTTGTCTGCCATTTTTTCCTTTGGTGAGATATCTGTTCTAATATCTTGACATTTTGTTTTGTTCTTAGATTGTTAATTATGGCTTTTAAGAATTATTTATATATCCTATATGAGTCCTTCTTTAATATCATAGACAGCCCTTTCTAGTCTTGTTTGTCTTTCCTCCAGCCATATTAAGGTTAAATCTATTTTTTAAATGTATATGTACATATGTGCCATGGCATTTTAATATGCAGTGAAATGATTGAATTAGCTAATCAATATGTCTAGCACCTTACACTCTTTGATTTCTTTGTGGTAAGAACATTTAGGATTTCTTTCTTAGCATATATCTTTCACCACAGTTCCATGCTGTTCAGAACTCATCCAACCTTCCTAAGTAAAGCTTTGTGTCTTTCAATCACTTTATCTTAACCACGCTAACCCCATCACCCATCCTGAAGCCCAAGGTACCATTCTTTGCTTCTGTGAGTTCTTTTTTATTCAGCTTTCACATGCACATGAATTCACCCAGCACTTACCTTACTTAGCACATATGTTAGTTGGTCTACATTGCTGTATGTGACCACAGATATTCAGTGTAAAGACCTTCACTCTGAGTGAATATATATGGCATTTTCCTTACTCATCAATCCAAACACTCTTTGATGGATTCCATATCCTAGTCAATTTGAACATTCCAACAGTGAAGACACTTCTTCTTTGTTGATAATTGTACTTTTTAATTATAAATCTAGGAATAGAAATATTGTATAATGTAGAAATGCTATTTTCAATTTTAAGAAATTATCATACTGTTCTCAATAATAGCTGCACAAATTTATATGCCAATGAATATTCTTCAAGGATTCCCTTTTCAACACATCTTATCCAATGCCTACTTTTTAATCTTTATTGTACAGAGGTATTGTAGTTTGATGATATCCCACTTGCATATTTTTGCTTTTGTTCTCTTTCATTTACAGCAATAACCTTTAGTATTTAGATTGTAGATTTTGACCACTTCTCTAAAGCTTTTAAATTGTTTATGAGTCATCCACATTTCATGAGGGCAAAATCATTTTATAATAAACACAATAACACTTTATAAAATGCTGTGTGGCTTAGTCAGGATTTTCTAAAGGAGCAGAAATGATGGTGTAGACATAGATGGGATTCACCAGATTGGCTGACAGGACATGTTTTGAGAAGTTTAACAATGGCTATCTAACATTGGAGAAACTGAAAATCTATTAGTTGTTCAATCCACAAAACTGGATATCTCTGTACTCCCAGTATGGAGCTGAAATCTTAGAGTATTCCTGGAGAGTTGCTGATCTTCTGTCTACATTGGAATCTCAAGAAATTTCTAGTATCAAGAAGAAATGCTTCAGCACCAGGATAGAAGAACTTTTCGGTGAGAGTGAGGGCAAGCAGGCAAAAATCAAAGCTTCCCTCTTCCATGTCTTTTTATTGGGCTACCACAGAAGGTGTGGACCAGATTTAGGTCAGGTCTTTCTGCTTTGAATACTCAGATCAAAAGTGTCCAGAAACTTTTTTAGTTGATTCCAGATGCAGTCAAGTTGACTAGAATTAGCTGTCACATTACAGCTGCCTGCTAGCTACAGATTTTTCCTAGATGACATGGAATAATTTGAGACTCTTAGAATATTTGTTGTATTGAGGGTGGAGCTCTATTATGTACTATAAGGCTATACATTTTTTTTCATTAAACTGATTAATTTGACAGCAAAGAGAGTAAAAGAAGTTCATAGTAAAAAATAAAGATCTTATTAAATTATTTAATGTTTATGGATATAGGTTTTCTCAGTTTATAGCTCTTACTGAACAAATTATGATACTAATTCTTAGTAAAATTACCAAATTTACTATTGTACATAAAAACACACAAGCAAAAATTGTAGTGACTACCTCTTGTCCTCTTTATCAGATCATCAAGCTAGGTATATCACCTTTCATAGGTTCACTTAATATTCTGGTCATTTATCCATAATCTTTCTAGCCACCTATTAAATAATGACATTTAAATTCAAGGTTTCATATGAACAATACAAGAAAATAACATGTCAGTTCTGGAGTCTCAAGGAGAATATATTGTTAGTATAATAGATAAATAGTCAAAAAGGGGGGCTGGAGAGATGGCTCAGTGGGGTTAAGAGCACCGTCTGCTCTTCCAGAGGACCCGGGTTCGATTCCCAGCACCCACATGGCAGCTAACAACTGTCTGTAGTTCCAGTTCCAGGCAAACACCAAGGCAAAATAAATAAATAAATAAAGTTTAAAAGAAATAGTCAAAAAGGGCAATATGATAGCCTGGCTCAGTCAGTGGGTAGAGTATTGACTCTGAAAATGCAAGGAACTGAATTTGGATACCCAGATTTCAAATGAAAAACCAATTAATCCCATTTCTGAGAAGGTCGATGCTGGGGAATTTTAGGACCTTCTTGTTCAGATACTCTAGCCAATTGGTGAATACTAAGTTCAGGGGAAGACTCTGCCTCAAAAAATAAGCTGGAGAGAAATTGAGGAAGACATTCAGATTTAACCCTTGTCTTCCACATGTATACTCATGGTAGTGTACACCCTCACACAATTGCATACAAAGAAACATGTACAAGTGCATTCAAGCATGCACACAGAGACAGAATATGATGCTTCATAAAATGGTGACAAATCTGCTTACATCATTCTATAAAGTTTGCTTCTCCTACATCATTAAATAAATGAAAAGGTTTCTCAAATGTTGTTGTTCTTGAGAAGAGAAATCTGAAGAACTTAGAAAATAAAAAAACAAAATAACAGTCCAGTCAGAGTAACTGCTCTCTCTCAGAGAACCCTGTTGGGAACACTATTTACTATGGGTGTTCTATAAGTCATCAAGGCACCAAGTCTTTCTCCAAGGTGAAAACCTGTAGGGTTGCCCCAAACCCATGGCCACGGCAACTTACTGAGCAGAAAATTAATGACAGATAGTTTGTAGCTGATTAACTCTTGAAGGCACTACCCACTCTTCTAGTCAGCATTCATTATGTATTCATGAGCAAGACTGGCTATTATTCTTTATTGTATTCAGAGAAGGGAAAAAGGAAAACACATAACACCATTTTCTTGGCTGAATGGGGAAAATAATTTAAAAGTCAATATGTTAGTCTGGCAGCTTGTCTAACAGCCATAAGGCTCTCCTTAGACCAGTAATAAAAGTAGCTTTCTCATGATTATATAAATCATTCATTCACTTCTTAACACCAAGTGAATGCTTATATTTATATGAAAAGAGTCCTCAGACAGTCTTGCCATTCTAAAAGTCACCTCTCATTAGGTGGTCTCATTTGGTTAAAAAAAAAAAAAAAAGTAGGTACATCTTAGTTGCTTCCAGTGGGATGAATGCTTTTAAAGATCCACTCTGTCTTCACATCAGTGATAGAAACAGCAAAGATGGACAGTTACTCAATGGAGTCAAGACCATCCTCAAAGGAAAGCATGTTGTACCTGTCCTTTCCCATACATTCGAAGACCCAGAATCTGATGTCTCTGCCTGGTTCGAGGGAAATTTATAGAGGTGAAAAGAAATGGAGATTTCCATAATACTAAATATATTCAGTTGGTTAAGACTCCAAAATGTTTTCAATCATTCCCGGTCTTAACACTAATCTTTTCATTGTCTATCACCACCCACAGGAACTTACGTCCCAGGAAAATCCCATGCTACTGTCATAATCACTTCCTTATCAATATGTTTAAATCTCTTCTCTTCTTACCTCTGTCACATTCAGTTGACTAAATCCTACTGGGTTAAGTCCACGTCTCAGGACATTGGTTACTGCCCATGTTTTTTGTTTCACCTATTGCTAGCTAAGTGCAGTAGTATTTCATTGGGACTTCATTTGCATTTATCTGAGGAGTAATGACATTCAACATTTCCCATATGATTTTAGCTGTTTGGATTTTTTTCGTCAAGTTCAAGTACTCAGCACATTTTAAATAGATGGTTTTGGAGCTGGGAGGCAGATCAGTTGGTAGATAAGATGATAAGATGCTTACTGAGCAAGAATGAGAATCTGAGTTTGAATCCTTAACACCACAAAAAGCTTGTCATAGTTGTGTATATCAGGCTACACTTTGGAGTTTGCTGATCAGCTGGGTCAGGCACCTTGTGTCAAAAACTAAATGGAAAGTGACTGAGAAAGATGCCCAACATCAAGACTATAGGTGCATATGTGTGTGTCTGTGTGTGAGAGGGATACACACACACACACACACACACACACACACACATATGCATACCACACAGACACAGAATTCTGCAAAATGTTTTCATTTGTTCACAGTTCATGTTTTAAAAGTATCGTTCTTGATGGTGTTCATATACTATATATCTCTCCTCCCAATAAACAAGTATATCTGTGTGCTGCTACAGCAGAAAATCTGACCCTGGGTAATTTATGAAAACCAGCTTATTTTCTCACAACACTGGAGACTGGGAAGTTCAAGGTGCCCACAGATCCTTTGTCTGGTGAGGCCTCCTCTGTTTCTAAGACAGAAGGAGGATTGTTGAAGACAAAGGGTATAATCTGTAAGGCTTTTATAAAGATTTTTACCTCATTCACAAAAGTATAGCCTTTGAGACCTAACCACTCCCCCAAGCCTACCCACCTCTTCAGACTGTCACATAGACAATGTCTGAAATATGAAATATTAAAAGCACAGCAAATAGACTTCTTAGTTGTGCTGATGCCTCAGTTTCTTTCTTTTTTTTTTTTTTTGCTGGGGTTTAATATTCTTTTTGACTTTTTAAAACTTTATTCTTTTTTAAAAAAAACTTTATTTATTTATTATTTATTTATTTATTTGCCTTGGTGTTTGCCTGGAACTGGAACTACAGACAGTTGTTAGCTGCCATGTGGGTGCTGGGAATAGAACCCGGGTCCTCTGGAAGAGCAGACGGTGCTCGTAACCGCTGAGCCATCTCTCCAGCCCCTAAAACTTTATTCTATTATGTATTACTGTGCATGTGTAAGTGTCTGTGCTACTTGCCTGTATGGGTATATGTGTGTGTGTAGGTACTCACAGTATTTGATCCTCTGGAGCTCAAATTAAAAGGAGTTATGAGCTGCCAGACATAGGTCCTAGGAACCAAACTCATAGCCTCTGAAACAGAGGCAAGGGCTCTTAGTCACTGTGTCATGCTCCAGCATCTCCCTCCCTGCTATTTATTATTAGTAGTAGTATTTTGTTAAAGCAATTTATCTTTTTTTCATTCACTGACAAAATAGGAAAACTCATAAAGCAAAACTCTCTTTCCTTTCTACAAAGTTCACTAACTTATTTAGCTTTTACCTCTACGCCTCACCCTTCTATAACTGGCAAAGTAGAATGAAGCTGAGATGTAATGGATGATTTTTGGAGAGGAGCAAGATTGCTATATCCTTTTGGAAGACTGTTTCCCACTAGAGCATCATTTTATGTATAACCTGACTTCTGAAAGACAGGATATCTATTTCTTTAGAGCCTTATATATCCAGGACATCTTCCTTCCATAGCTTCAGAGATATAGTATAGCTAACATCCAGATAGTCAGGGTACCTGTCTCATCACAGCATTACAATCCCAAGATACCTTTGCCTTATAGCTGTAGGTTTAGCATTTCTCTTCATAGATGTGGGTATCCACAATGCCTTCTTCTCTCCACGTCTTCAGGCATAACTCATTTCCCCAACATTTTTCATAATTGTGGATATCCAGGATACCGTTCTTTCACAGCCTTAAGTGTAGCCTGACTTTTGATAGTCAGGATACATTTCACCCAAGACCTTTAAAACTTGAACTATAAATTTAGTTGATAGGGGCTGGAGAGATGGCTCAGAGGTTAAGAGCACTGACTGTTCTTCCAGAGGACCTGAGTTCAATTCCCAGCAAAACCACATGGTGGCTCACAACCATCTATGATGAGGTCTGGTGACCTCTTCTGTAAAAACTGTATGCATAATAAATAAATAAATCTTAAAAAAAAAATTTAGTTGATAAAGTAACCCTTTTAGATTTTGTATTTATCTTCAATTACATGAAATAATTAACTCAGGTGTAAAACTCTATGGATTTGTATTAGATTCTTTTTTTGTTGTGATATAATGTCTATGTCAACTTTAGAGTTTAATTTGTCCCTTGGTTCCAGAAGAATACAGGATTACCATAATAGTTGTATGGCAAAAAATGTCAAACATGGGAGTTAAAGAAGGAGGCTCAGATCTCACACAATCTGCATTATGAAGCAGATAGTGAGAACTGGAAATAATTTGTAATTGTAAATTTTCAAATTTTCAAAGCCTACCCCCAGTGACATATTTGTTCCAGCAGGGTAAAATTTTCTAAATTTTTACAAATGATAGCACTAAGTTTTAAAGATTGATTTCTCTGACTTCCATACTATAGGCTTGCTTTATTAGACAGAAACAGATAATGAAGAAAACCTAATAAGCAGGTACATGGCTCAACATGTGTTTTATAGAAATAAATGCCTACATGAGAAAAAATTATAAGTGAAAAATGTTTTTATAAATTGTTTTAATTGTAATTATGTGATATCAGTAAGTTTGTGTAGGTATATGAATGTGCACGCTGGTTTTTGAGAATGTTAAAATATTGAATCTTTTTGTAACAACTACTACTTAAAGCTGTTAAAAATTGAACTTTGGTTTTAGGAATAAACATTTATTAATTCTATGCCCATGTCCTTATTGCTATAAATATTTTTAAAAGCCTATTCCTATTATTTTGAAGTGAAGAAATAGGGATAAACTCCAAAAAGAAAATCCTTAGTTATATCAAAAAATTGCTAAAGACTTGAGACATCATAGTGTCTTCAGCTTCTAGAAAAGAAATGGTTTACTTATTTTTTATCACTTCTTTTTTAATTTTTGAATAAAGTCTCATTTTTAACCATGTACTCCCTTGTTCAAACTTCCTTCCCCCTCCTGCCCCTCCCAGCCACTCTCTCTTCTCCTCCTCATCTTCTTATCCCCTCCCCAGCAAGGGTAGAAGGTCCCAGGTCCCAAGGAATTAAACTACTTACCATGTTTACTCACAACTGATCATGGAAATCACTGCACTGCGGTTTCTCCTTTGAAACATTTGACGTAGATACTGAAGTGTGCTATGTATGTCACAAATCTACTTAGTGAATTTCCTTATGTGACCCTTATATCAGTTTTGTTTTTGTTCCCTCTTTATTGTGTTTTCACTTGGTGAGCATGTATTTACTCTCTAATGTATACAGTGGTGTCGTCATCATTTATGTGGTCCAGTGTTTACTAAAATATCAAGTAGTATGTAATCATAATTTTCAAGTAAGTTTGTTTGTAAAAGGGTGGTGAGTTGTTTCTGATTTTTCATATTTTTACAAACTCCCTTGATATTTTGGTGTTACGTAGCTTTGATTGGATGTCAGTAATGTTGAAAACTTGACTCTCATGTGTCTGCCTTCTGAGTTCAAGTGCAAGTGTAGATGATGGAATCCCAACTTTTGCTGTTTGTCAGTAAATTTTAACAATGTTAACATGCTTGAAAAATATAAGATTTATTAAATATCTCGTGTGGATAAAAAAAAAGGAGTGATTTTTACGTATTTCCTTCTAAAGACAGATGTGTCATGACTTCCCATCTCTCTAGCCACACAATAACTTCTATCTCACAAGTATTTATTTATTTTCTTATATCATGAAGTTTCTCTCCACCAGATTGTATTGATCAACAAACAGTGTAACACATATTGTGCTTACCAAGGTACCAATTAGGAAATTAATGGCGCCAAATTACTAGAGCTTAAAAAGGGTTGATCAATAGACCATTTCCAAGAGAAGAATAAGGTATGAAAAAAACCAAAACATAAACAATATCAGTTATGCAGAATAACTGTTCAGAGAAGTAATAAAGAGATATAACAGCAGCTATGTGCAAGAGCAACAGCATACATTGTTTGGGGAGCCTTGAGGCTTCCCTGGCCAGTAACTCAGAAGACTCTTGTTTTGGGATTACTATTGCTGTGGTGAAACACCATGAGCAAAAGCAACCTGGGTGGGGAGGAGGGAGGTTGGCTTACTCTTCTGAATCACTATTTACCATGGAAGAAAGTCAGGACAGGAACTCAAACAGGGTGGGAACTTGGAGGCAGCAGCTGATGCAGAGGTCATGGAAGACCGCTGCTCACTAGCTTGATCCACATGGCTTTCTCAGGCTGATTTCTCACAGAACCCAAGACCACCACTTGTGGAGGCTTTTCCTCTCAGTTGACTTTACCATGTGCCAAGTTGACACAAAAACCGTCACCACAGCCCTATTGCTGAAGACAACAGATACTTGGGTTACAAGGCACTGGGAAATCCTGCTGGAACTGAGGGAGACACTTCCGCCCTGCTGAGTAGCAGTCACTGTACCAGGAGATGCTCTACAGGATGCATGAGGAGAAGAGCCATCGATGATTTTACCAGCTGTGAAGCTTGGGTGCTATAAAACCAACCTACCAGACTAGTGCTGCTCTCACCCTGGGACAAAGAAGTAATTTTTTGTACATTGGGCTATCATTCCTGCAGATATTCATAACCAGTGGTAGTGCTGAAACTAAATAACTGTTGAAAGTTATCATTTACATGATCCTCAAAAGCCCAAAGAGCATCACAGAAGAAGGACAATAGCCTATAAGTGATTGTGGAATGGGAGGGGTGCTAGGGAACACTGTCTTCTGAATGTAGTGTGGCCAATGTACTCATTAACTCACAGTAGCTATGGTTATCTGCACACTACCTGCACACACATAAACACACATCCAAAAAGAGTTATGAAAGAGGAGGGGGCTATTTGGGAAGAATAGAGTTTAGTATGGTGGGAAGAAGATAGGGTAGCGAGGATGAACATGATCATTGTATGTTATAGATACATTTAAAATTGTCAAAAGCTATAATTAATTTTTTATATAAAAGAAAGAACTAGTCATCCAGAGCCTCTCTCTCTGCTCCTGTACGGATGGGGCCAAGGAAAGAAAATTATGACTTTTTTCTTTCTCTATTCCCCCAGTATGCAGCTGGAGCTCCATAAAGTGACTTGCTTGTGTAATTCCTATGGCACTGAGAAGTGTGGGCAGCGATGGAGAAAACAGACTGGCTAGTGGCAGATAAACAGCAAAATCCAGCCACTGGATAAAATGGTGCAATAGATGAAAAGTGCATGTTCTAACACAAAGCACACATACTTCCTTCAGTTCATCTATTGATACAAAGTAATGTTAATTGGTGATGTAGAAGCATTCCTACCTAGAGTACCCAGACATCCAGATTTAGTACTTATGAGCACTGGATACAAAAAATTCAAGTGAGTTGCTAGTGATAATAGTGAGGGAAGCTGCTGTCATGCCCCCTTTGCTTTTTGAATTCTTGTATTTTGGCCATGAAGATAACCATCACACATTAGCAAGAATCTCATCTGCAGGTCAGACAGCACCCCAGCCCTTCGGAGGCACAATGAATGAGTTTCCCTAAGATACCCTAGCACTACACTAAAGCAGTCTCAATAGGAGAACCAGTGAGCCTCCGGAAGTTATCCCCATTTCTCTACTTTTGCTGTGCAGTGTATTCCCCAGTTAGAGCATAGTTAATTGAATATTACTATGGTTGGAATGTCTGTGCCCCATCAAAACTCAAGTTGAAATTTAATTCCCAGTGTATCAGTATTGGAAAGTGAGGCCTTTGGGGGATCATTAGGTCAGGAAGGCCTGCACTAGGGTAACAACTTATGAAACAGGCTTCACATAGGACTGGTTTCCTCCTTTTATGGCCTTCTACTGTGTGAGGATGCAGGACTCTGGGTACCATTCTAGAAGTTTCACTAGATAGCCAATCTTGCTGGCACCTTAACTTGGACTTTGCAGCCTAGACAACTGTAAGAAATGAATTAATGTTTATAGTATTTAATTTCTCGCTTCCAAGTATTTTGTTACAGCACCACAGACTACATAGAATATGCCAATGAATAAAGAGGGAATTCAGTTTGTTTCCACCAGGGAGTGCTATTGGAAGCATGGTAGGCAAGGAAGGGAAATCTCCTATGAATCACATATGTTCCTCATAAAGACAATAGCATGAACTGTGTACTATGGGAATAGGAAAATCTCATTAACCTGTGACTGGGTACCAGCTTGGCTCTCTGTAATGGCACCACACACAGACCTGGTGGTGGTCTCTGCTTTTCGGTTATGAATTCTATATTACAGTAGCCAGATCAACCTAGATAAAGAGAGAACCACTAATTAAATGAGAGAGAGAGAGATCATTAGGTAAGACCTGAGTTAGATCCATGTGGCCCACATGGTGGAAGGAGAGAACAAGCTTTCTCTAGCTGTCCTCTGACCGCCACATTTACACTGTGGCATGCATCGTGTGTGTGTGTGTGTGTGTGTGTGTGTGTGTGTGTGTGTGTGTGTGTGTGTCCTCTCCACACACATAGGCACTCTCAATAAAGAAAGAAATGTTAAAAATTTAAAAGGAGATGATGCTGTTGAACCTACACATAGGTTTCATCCCAACTGCTGTAACCACATGGTTCTCTGATACCTTAAGTTTCAGGGCAGAGGGAGAAAGGAGCTGGTTCCAGGACTTCCTTACAATGTTATCAGTAGGCACTCCTCCCATGTGGATGCCCTTAGAACACACTTGTAGGGAACATAAATGTCTTCATGGTCTATGTCCATTCTCAGAGAAGCATCCACAACTCTTTGCCCAGAACTCTCTTTTTCTTTCCTAACCTGAGCATAGGAGAATGTGTTAGCCTCTGCCTATAAGTTAGTACAGACTGGGACCTTAGATCTTCAATTCTCTTTGAATGGACAATTAGATACACCATGCTGTGCTCTGCTTCCATCCTTAACAATCCTCTGCAACACATCCAGTGAGATAATAACGTTGTGATATTTTTCCTAGCTAATATGCCAGGACAGGCCCATTCTTTATAATCATCCTTAAAGTGGCCTAGAAACACTCATGATGTCTCAGGTATGAGGAGGGGAAGTGAGTCCTGGAAGTATTAGCCCAGCACCAGGTCCCTCATCTCTTCTTTATGATTTGGAGAGAGTCAGAGAAGAGGTGTAAGAAACCATGTGACCCTGTCGTGACTGAACACTCAGAATATTGCTTCCTATTCCCACAAGATTGGGAATGAACATTCTAGAAAATTTGGTATAAGCCTTTATCTACAACAACAATAAATCTATCAGGCTGTACTTACATATTTGTGCATACATATGTAAACATATGTACATATAAGCATATGTAGGTAAGGATAATAATCTAAGAAAAGAAACTATCCATTTGAGAGTGGGGAGCATGGGAAGGATTGAAGAGAGGGTATCTGGGAAGGTCTAGAGAGAGGGAGGGGATAAAGAGAGATAGTGATGAAGCTCTATTTTAATTAAAGATGTTTATTTTAAAAGACCTTTAAAAAGAATTTTAAAAATGCATTTTTACCTAAGCCCAAATGAACTCTAGGACGTCACCTGCAATAATATCAACTCCTTTCCATCACACACAGCTTTACTGACTCCTGCTATGTCCACAATAATCTAGAGGATAAAACTTAAAAGGATGAAAATGCTGCGCATTTCTGGGTCTTGTCACCATGATTCTGACAACGTGTGTTACCTTATTACAATGCATTCATTTCGCAATAGTGTACTCTATATTTTGCTTTGGAAATTTGCCTTAGATATCAGGAAATTGAGTTCCCAACTGCTTCACCTCTTTGAAATTATACAGTTGCACTGCTATAAATAGCCAGCATTTTGTTGCTATCAACAGGCATCTGCAAGGGATTGAGTCTAAATGGTTACCTGCAAAGAGGAATGCCAGAGTGATTTCTGCAAGGTGAGAAATGAGCTAGGCAACCCAGCTTGCCCAGATGACAAGACACAAAGGCCTACATCCATCATACCAGTGTACCCCTGCTCTTTCATCTTTATGCCATTGACTCCAACAGCAGGACCCAAACTAGCAGCTCTGTGTTGTTAAGGAATGCAAGACAAGAAATGCAGCTCAGATGCAGCAATAATTGCAATCAGAAGGAATGGGATTAAGACTAACGGTCCTTTTGTCTATTGATGCTTCTTTAGAAGCAGAAGAAAGAACAAGAGTGACACTTGGTGGCCATTAAAAGATAGCACAAAGGACTGAACGATAGGGAGTGCTTTTTCCCTTCGACCCTGTTCTGGAGTTTTGACCATCAGAAGAGAAGTGCATTCTTCATTTAAAAAGACAAAAATAAAGATAAACAAGGCTTGTGTTTGGAGCAATAGTCTCTAGTATCCCCTTACTTTCTTATTAGTACCTTAAGATATGTAACACACTATGACAAATGTTCTGAGTGAGCATAAGTTAGTAAATTCAAAGGACATTTCAGAAGAAATGAAGTCACTGAAATGCTACTTCATATAACTGTTTAGTTTGGGGAAACTTTATGATGAGCACTGTGATATTTATTTTGCTAAAACCCAAGTGGATAGGTATCCCTATGAGAGATTTTCTTGATTGAATCATTTGAAGCAGAAGACCCATCTTAAATCCAGATCTTATGAGTTGGGAAGATCCACCTCACAATGTGGGCCATGCCTTTTGTTAGCAGCCTATATAAAAAACATGGAAGAAGGAAGAACTTACTCTTGTCCTGCTTGTCTCTCTTGCTAGTAAATATAAGCTGGAAAGGATGACAAAGCACCAACAAGAGAAAATCAAAGTGATTTATAAAAACTCTTAAAGCAGGTATTTTTCTACAGCATGAGTCACCAAAGTACAGCAACAGGTTTCTATAGTATTGTGTAGATAGGCCCTGGCACTGACTTTGAGCCTTGTATACATAGTGGGTTCATCTAAAAAAGAAATTTTGATATGCCTTTGGGCAGGCACCACTTGGCAATTAATAAAAATGTCTGAGGCTAGGTCTCAAGTATGCAATTTATCTGAAGGTCACAGCTAACTCCAATGAGACTCTATAGTTGAACACTGCTATGTTACACGGGTATTCTCAAATCTTCAGATCTTTTCAAACTCCTAAAAATCACCAAAAACTTCAAAGGGCTTTTAATTATATTGTATTTCTTGATTGACAGTTACTATATAATACATCAAAATGAGCAATTAAAAAATTCATCAACTCAATGTCTCAGCTTGAATGAGAATGAGCCCTATAGGCTCATATATTTGAATGTTTAGTTCCCAGCTAGTGAACTGTTTAGGAAGGATTAGGAGGTGTGGCCTTGTTGGAGGGGGTCTAAAAATCCCACACCATTCCCAGTTTCACTCTTTCTCTTCCTCCTGCCTGTGGATCAGATTGTAAGCTCGTAGGTACTACTCGAGCATCATGCTTGCCTGTCTGCTGCCATGCTCTCCACCATGATGATCATGGCATAACCTCCTGAAACTGTGAGCAAGCCTCCAGTTAAATGATTTCTTTTATAAGCTGCTTTGGGCATGGTGCCTTCACAGTGATAGAATAGTAACTGAGGCAAAAATTGGAGCTGAATTTTTATAACAGGCCTGACTATGCTTACTTGATGATGAAATGTGGGTGTTAGGATTTTGGATTAGGAAAGCATCTAAATATTTTTAAATGGTTCTTAATGGATGATCCTAATAGGAACTTGGAAGGAAATAGTGCTGAGAGCAATATGGACTGTGGAGGCCCAGCTCAAGAGGCTTGAGAGGAGAAGAACATTAGCAAGTGGCCTAGAGACCATTCTTGTGAAATTTTGGCAAAGAATGTGGTTGCATTTTGTCTTTGCCCTAAAATTCTGCTTGAAGCTAACTGAAAGCATTTTGGACTAATGTCTTTGGAAAAGGAGATTTCAAGACAAGCTAGTATTGATTATGTCACATGTATGCATAAGAGGAGTATTAGTGACTACTCTTATGTAGACCTATAATGAAAAGGAGCAAGCAGGACAGAAAGAAATACAAAATTCACAGTTTGAGGATCAGAAAATCACCAGGGAATATAATGTTGGAACCAAGTCTTATGCTCAAGGAGATGAAAAGTTCAAAGCAGAGCCTGATGCTAAATGGAATAAAGGTAGGGTTATACTCAGGACCCCACACAGCTAATCTGGAAATCTGCAAAAGAAAAAGGCCTGAGGATTTCCTCTGTACACACACACACACACACACACACACACACACACACACACACACACACACCTCTGACTTAATGAAATACATCTGGGTACTCAAGGATGCTTTTGCATTGTCTGTTTTAACATGCTAGTTTGATTTAAGTAGGTCAAGGAAACCTCACCTCCCACACATGCAGTTGCAAAAGGAAGTCACATTCTAATTACCCCTTCAGACATCTATAAATATTCATACTTGATGCTTCACATGTGCCATATTAAAATTCAACAAGTGATAGCTTTTGAAAGTATGGCTGTGATAAGGCATCCTAGCCCATATCACTGAACATTTCCTTCATTGATTATAAATGGGGTAAGTGTGGAGATTCTTATAATAAAAGCTGATGTTCTACACTGCACCCCTGGAGGTATGGTATCTTGATGGAAAGTGGTGGGTTTCACAGAGCAAGCTGTGTCAGCCAGAACACACACAATTTACTTTCTTTCTATTTCTTGATATTATAATTACCTTATTTCCTTTTTTTCTCTTTTCAAATCCTTCCATAAATGTCCCCTTGCTCTATTTCAAATTCATGGCTTCTTTTCTCATTAGTTGTTGTCACAGGCATGCATGTACATGTGTGTGTGCATATATTCCTAAATATATAAATAAAACTTGGTCAGTATGTGTAAAGTAACTTGTATGTATATGATATATGCATATGATGTATATGTATATGTTTTCAGGACTGAACATTTGCTATTAGATAACTAATTAGTGTGCTCATCCCTGGGAAAGACTACTTCTCCCACTCTCTGCATTTCTTACTTGTTGGTAGTTCTACAGCTAGGGTTGAGGCCTTGTGGGCCTTCCCCCATCAACACTAGCATGTATACTGGTGCCATCATTATTCAGATCATGTTTAGGCCACCATGTTGCTTTGACTTAATGGATGTAGCTTCTGACATTTCCAGGAGAAAAAGGAGCAAACTCCCTGTTGCTCTAGTTCTTACAGTTTCCCCATCTCTCTCCTGCAATGGTCCCTAATGCTTGGGTGTAGAAGTGGTGTTACAGATGCATCCATTGGGAATAGGCTCCACAACTCTTTATTTTGATTGGTTATAGTTTTACGTAATGGTCTCTTTCTGCTGCAAAGAGAGTTTTCTTTGATAAGAACTACACTTGGTGATTACTACCCTTATTTGTACATGTAAGGACAAATATAGAATTTTGTCAGGGATTCTGCTGCTTTCATGATGTGACATTTGTAGGTTCTCCCCCAAGGCCTGTGACTTTAGTAGCTCTAAGAAGTTGTCTAGACTTTCATTACCAGGCATGATTTCCTTCTTTTAAATGGCTCTTAAGTCCAATAAGAGAGCTGTTGGTTACTGCCAAGGCATATATGTTACTACTGCACCCTTGGGGTTATTGTGACATGCTGGTCATTATTGTGGTTCATAGATATCATAGCTAGGAAGGAGTGTTAATTGTTTCCCTCTTTTGGAAGTTAGCAGAGTGTCTTCAAGTACCATAAAAGCTAATTCTCAGGGAAGAGGCTTTCAGGTCAAATCCAGCTCCTGTCCCTGGTCTAAAGTGCACAATAACCTGCCTCTCATAGGTTTATATCTTGAATTATAATGTTGATATAGTTAAAATGTCAGAATCATAGTTTTCTTAGGCCAGATGACAGTTTACTTTAGAGTACTATAGTTGATATTTTAGAATGGAATTTTCCTTCTCTTCCAAAAGAAAATGATGGGGGAGGGGAGAATGAGGAGGAAAAGGGAAGGAAGGAAAGAAGAAAGAGAAACATTGGTTTCAAAATATTTGGATACCAAAGGATAAAGGGTCTCACATGTAGATATAATTAAATTTTATTATAAATTCTACAATATGATCAGTGGATTATCAGCAAAATCAAAGGTTCTTGTTCTCTTGTTTTCAATATTAGAAGTTAAGAAAATGGAATTCTACACCTATAAATAAAAAAAAATACATGTGGTCTTTCACAACAGTGAGATGCTATTATGGCACAGACCAAAAGGCATCAGTGCACATGCCCAAACCTGAGGCCCAGACATGGTGAAACAGTAATCAACTATTTTACCTCTCAGATTGGTGCAATAGACTTCACCCCACTCTATAACCACGACTACGGATAAATATCAGCATCTTCAGTTTTACATATTCTTCACTTTAAATCTCATCTGGGTAAGATTTTTCCTCTCTTAGAAACCTGATACTAGGCAACACCCAGGAACTCACAAGATGAGCCCAGCTAGGACTCCAAGCAATAGTGGAGAGGGTGCTCAAAATGGCCTTTCCCTATTATCACATGAATGACCGTCCTAATTGCCCTTATAGAACTTTCATCCAGCAGCTGATGGAGTCAGATGCAGAGATCCATAGCTAAACACTGGGCTGAGCTACTGGTCCAGCTGAAGAGAGGGAGGAGATCAGAATCATGATGGGGAGACCTATGTATGGAGCAGGCTGTCCAGTGCTGATGGGAACTCGAAGACTCTGAAAGAACAGCTGACGAACCTTCATAGAATGAATCTGAACCCTCTGAATGTGAGTAACAGTCAAAAGACACAGGCAGTTTCTTGAGTCTCTTGTACTCAGGCCAGAGTCTATGAATAGGTTTCTCAAATCCCATGCTTAGCGGGAAAACATCTTTCTCATCCTTGATACTTGGGGAGGGACTCCTGGACATGCCAGACTGAAGTGACTCACCTTAGGATTCCTTAACTTCTCTGGCATGTTAAGGGGGGAGAGTTTCAGGGGAGAAGGGAAAGCTGGGGGGGGACTGGGAGAAGGGGCAGGAGAGGGAGCAGTGGTGGGTGTGAGAAATTTTTTTAAAAATAAAATTTAAAAAAGCATAACTTAAAAAGATATTTCCCTCTCTTGGTTAGGCTCTTAGATGAAATATTTGTATTAGAGAAGTGTCTATCAGACTTATAACAACTGTTATTTGTGAATTCAATGCTAATGAACCAGCAATATCTGAGTATAACATAGGAAATACATTTGATCAAATATTGTTAAACAATGTATTAAACAAATATATTCCAACAATAGAAAAATATGATATTTTTAAGTAATATTTATCTAAGATATACATAAAACAAGGTTATATCTTAATCAGTTGGTAAACTATAGTAACAACCAAAACCTAACTCTTGATTTTTCTTTTAAGCAATAGTACTGGCATATACAATATTCACAGGAATTTTAAAAAAACTGCTGCAAATCACAAATACTGGTGATTACACATGTCACATATATGCTTAAACCTATACAATTGTAGGGAGCAAAGAAAGTCCTGAATAAATGTATTTCATCTTCAAGGGTATGGTTATGTTATATCATATGCCCAATGGGAGTGGCAAAACTTTGTCTAGGTTAGGCTCAGAGGGATGGCAAAGCCGTTTTCTTCTGGTCCATGTGGAGATGGTAACAGTATGCAAAAAAAAAAACAAAAACCGTCCACCATAGGTTTCTCCTTTTGGATGTTTACACCCTGAAGACTGCTCTCTCTCATAGAGCACTTCTACCTGGAATAGCTAAACCTGCATCCTTGTTTAGATGTATGCAATAACCCCACCTCCCTGTACAACTGCATATAGTAAACATGCTGAACTTCCGGGATGCTGCAGCTGTCCATCAGAGAACCCAGGCCTCCTAGCTCCAGCTCTTCAGTGTACATGTGTCAGTGTGTGCTCTCACTTCTCATTAGGTCAAACCCTAGAGCTGTACAAAGAGTGACAAACAATCAATATACATGTATAAATATACATAGCTATAAATATGTATGCATTGTACTTATAGGTATACAGATATATGAATATATTCATTTGTTTTGTTTTTACATTTTATTTTGTTGGAGAGTGGATGGATGTGTGCATGTCTTACATGTGTATGATGGTGAAAGGCTACCCAGTTATATTGCTCTTATTTCCTGTCATTGTAAATATTTGTGCCACATATGTGTTTAATAAAAGCTGATTGGTCAAAGCTAGACAGGAAGTGTGGACGGGGCTACCAGGCTAAGAAAACTCAGAAACATCTCAGAGCAAAGATAGATGCCACAGAGTTGCTGGACCTTCTAGGAGATGCAGAGGAAAGCATTTGAAATGCTGCTCTGAGAAAAGGTACTGAGCCACATGACTGAACAAGATGGGCTGAGTTCAGATGAAAGAGTTGGCGAGTTATATGCCTGGGCCCTAGGTAGATCAGCATAAAAATAATACAAGTATCTGTGTGATTATTTGGGCCTAACCAGCAGTGGGGCTAAGAATGGGTCCAAACGGCTGGACTAGACAGGAAAGTCCAACCCAGAAACCTCATACAACACCACCCCTCAGGAGTCAATTCTCTCCTCCTTCTGGGGGATTTCAGGAATTGAATTCAGGTCATCAAGCTTTTCAGAGAAAGCACCTTTACCCAAAACTACCTAGGTAGAACGCATATGTGCATTTGTGCAGGTTAAACACTCTGACTCAACAATCCATATAAAATGCTGAAAATATGAAACATTTGGGGCATTAGCATGATTACTCCTGACCTTGTGTGATAAGTCCAAGGCAAGATATAGATATGCTAAAAAAAAATTGTATAAAATTACCTTAAGGGCTGTTCAAGAGGTAAAGGCACTCTCTATGGGAATCTGACAATCTGAGTTCAACGTCTAGAATCCAATGAAAAAGCTGGATCTGTTTGCATTCATCTGTAATCCCATCATTTCTGGAGCAAAATGAGAAGCAGATACAGGAGGGCTTGCTCAGAAGCTTGTAGATCATCTAGCCTATAGCACACATCCAAAGGCAGCTTCAACAATATAGAAGGAGAGATTCCAAGTCCCCCAAAGTTCTCCTTTGGCTTCCACACATGTGCTATGATTGCCAGCTTCTCTTCTCCCAACCAACCAACATTTATACTACATACAGACTTGATTAAAGGTGCTGAGGACGCACTCTGGAGCAGGGGCAGCTGAACTCTGCACCTGGCCACACCCGCAGCCCCTGCTGCTCAGGGAATCTACTAAGAGCCCTACTGCGACCCTGAACTGAGTGAACTGAGCAAACCAACTGCAGGGGTCTATGAGGGGCGGATTCGAACCCTGACCAGAGGTGAGGAGGGCTCGGCGGGCCTCAGCGCCTGTATCCT
>PVIH01015371.1:0-49921 GCA_004025045.1 Sigmodon hispidus | reverse complement strand
CTGCAAAGCCAAGGACACTGTCAATAGGACAAAACGACAGCCTACAGAATGGGAAAAGATTTTCACCAACCCTACAAGTGATAGAGGACTGATCTCTAAGATATATAAAGAGCTCAAGAATCTAGAGCCCAAAACCTTGAATAACCCAATCAAAAAATGGGGTACAGATCTAAAAAGGGAATTCTCAGCAGAGGAATTATGAATGGCTATAAGGCACCTGAAAAAGTGCTCATCATCTTTAGCCATCAGAGAAATGCAAATCAAAACAACTTTGAGATACCACCTAACACCTGTTAGACTGGCTAAGCTAAAAGGCACAGATGATAGCCTATGTTGGAGAGGATGTGGATCAAGGGGAACAATACTCCATTGTTGGTGGGAGTGTAAGCTTGTTCAGCCACTTTGGAATGCAATATAGCAGTTTCCCAGAAAATTGGGAATCAATCTACCCAAGGACCCAGCAATACCACTTCTGGGTGTATACCCTAAAGATGCACAGTCACACTCCAAAGGCATTAGCTCAACTATGTTCATAACAGCATTATTTGTAATATCAAGAAACTGGAAACAACCTAGATGTCCCTCAACTGAAGAATGGGTTAACAAACTGTGGTACTTCTACACAATGGAATACCACTCAGCAGTAAGAAAAAATGATATCCTAAAATTTGCAGGCAAATGGATGGATTTGGAGAATATCCTCCTGAGCGAGGTATCACAAACTCAGAAAGATAAGCAGGGGATGTACTCACTCATTAGTGGTCTCTAAACAAACTAACAAGAAAAAAGCCAAGCATGCCCAAGCGGCAAACCACAACCACTGAACAGCTTGGGATCAGAAAAACCCTGGACTGACCCTTTGGATCCCACTTCACCTATAGGAACACCAGACTCACTCTTAAGGGAGGGGGGACAAAACTGGATTTGCCAGGAGTGGAGACTAAACTTAGCATTATTGGGTCAGTGGGACCTTGGGACTGTCTGCAGCCTGCCCAGGGAGGGGATGGGGAGTTGTGGAGAAGAAAAAATGACCTGATGTGGCGGGAGGGGGAAGGGACCTTGAATGGGAATATACAGGGATAGGAAAAAAAAATCCAGAAGGAAAGCTGAACACAAAGTAATTTTATGTGTAGCAAATTATTTGCATTATTACCCTTGATAAGTCATGCTTATGATTTTTATTTTCTTTATAGTTATTGTTAACTTATCAGCATTTTAAATTCAATTTACTATTTTTCTTGACAAATAAAAAAAAATCCTAATTAAAAGGGGAACTTTAATGCCCCAGAGTCATTAAGGAGTCAAATACTGAACATAGGTACAGAGCACTTAGTGCTTCATAGGTTATCTGCCTTGTTCTAAGGCAGGAACTATCAATGCTGCCTATATAGGTCTCAAATGTGGTCTCATGGCTGCTTCCTGCCTCAGCCACCCAAGTATCTGGAATGGCAGGATATATTACTGTGCCTGGATTTATCATCTGACATTTAAATACAAGCTGCTTTCTTTTTATTTTATTTATTATTATTATATCGTTGTCTCTCTCATCTTTGCAGGCTGGGAAGAAGATGTATAAGACCCCATCTTCAATCTTGGGAACAAAAGCTGGATGCTGAAGCAACAATATTGGGACACAACACAAGAGCCTGCTTTTGGATCCAGCAACTGTTCTGATAACTTAGATCCACAAGACTGGCACATGAGCGAGGCAGAACTTCAATAGTATTTAACTCTTACATTGCACTTTATCATACTATCACATCCTTTTCTCATGTTTGATTCAAAGTATACAGCTGTAGAATACTTGTTTTTATTAAAGATAAAGTTTATTTTAAATTATAGGTATGTGTCTGTGAGTACATGCATATACCTATGGAGGCCCTGGAGTTACAGGCAAACCAAACCTGGGATCTCTATAAGAGGAGCATAGACTTTTAACCACTGAAACATCTGTCCAAACTCAGAACACTAACTTTTAAAATGATCATCTGGAAATTAAACATACATAAGCTAATTTCTGACTTGGGTTTCACTCTTTGAGCTAGGGTCTCACTGTGGAACTCAGGCTAGTCCAGGCTAGTCTCCAACTGTCAGTACTATTGTCTCAGTCTTCTCAGTGCCCAGATAACAGGCCTGGATCCTTTGGATAAAACTTAGTTTTAACAGTATCAATGCTAAATTTAACTTTGAGATTTGTTCACAATAAGCTGTTATATAAACATAAATACAAGTTATAAAACATGTCATGCTATTCAAATTATAGGCACATTCCTGAAAATCATGAAATTCAATTTTGGCAAATTTAATAAGTTTTAATTTACCAGAGAAGAAATCTTATAACAAATTAATTTGTAAAATGATAAATTCCATATGTGAAAAATTAGTATATTGGTTGAAGTAAAATAAGTATAAAAAGAAAAATAAGTTCAAAATTTACTGTTATATGCATGTATGTGCATATACATGTTAATATGTAGAGGGGAGAGTACACATACATGTATGTCTATGTGGAGGCCAGACGTCAACATAGACATCTTCCTTAACTGATCTCTACTTTAAGTTTTGAGGCAGGGTATTTCCCTGTACCTGGAGCTCCTCAATTCAGTTAGACTGGCTGGTGAGCAAGGCCCCGAACCCTGCTGTGTCCTCTCCCAACACTGGGCTCCTCCATGCTCAACTTTCAAATGGGCTCTGAGATATCAACCTCAGGTCCTCGTGCTCTCATAAAAAGCATTTTATTGGCTGAGTTATTGCTCCAGTTCCCAGAATTAAGTTTTATGTTTTAATACATCCATATAAATATGTACTTTTAAACAGATTTAATATTGTAAACATCTGATCATTCGTATGTGAAATACTGTGTCTGTGACACATCATCCAAGCCTTCACATCAAGTCTAAAGTGGGATGACTGCTCAGGTCCAAGGAGAGAGAAAAAAAAGTGAGATTTCATACAAGTGAAATAACCTGAACCAAAACTCTTCAAGTCCAGGGCCAACAGAAGTTTGCTACAACATGACAGTAGGAGCCAGGGGCCATAGACTGTAGTTCATTACCCAGAGTTAGTAAACAAGTGACCAGCTTCTCAGTAAGCTTTGGACTATACAGACTAGAAACCAGATTTTCTGGTTTGGAACATTTACTAAGGTGGATGCCATTCACCTTCAATTATTATTATTCTAAAATGAGTATTAAATGTTCTCATGATTAAAATATAAAACTGACTTGTCACTGAGTAGCAAATGGAGGGTTTACATGGGGTAGATTGGGACTGGAAAGACAGACCTTAGAGATTAAGGGAGTAAGAATGTCTGTTTGTACTGAATAGGCTGAAGATGCTTAGGAAAGAAGAGCATTTCAGAGCACTAGTGTTCTCCCCCTCTGTATGACACAGATTACTGTGGTGCTATCAGCCTTCTATTTTGATCTTATTTTACCTACTCTTGTCTGCTACTGTCAAAGCACCTTTGATAATTGTGGGGACAGTATTTTCAAAAGTAGTCTTTTCCTTACTATGCCTACTACCACCAATGTCAATGCCAGATAAACCAACAAAAACACAATTTCAAGGGGGAAAAAACCCTAGCAGTTTTATATTACACTGAAGTTCTAAAACCCCCTCCAAATAGTCTAGTTATTAATTTAAAACCTCATGAGGAGTGCTGCATTAAGAAATGATTCTCACAGAATAAGAGAAAATCTGAAATCACTCGATACCTGAAGTTCTTAAGCCAGCTCTAGAGAAGGTTACTTAACACCACTGTGAATAATGAGATGGCATAACTTTGTGATTATAAAATACTGAGCATCTATAGCCATGTCTCTAAGAGAGTGTTTTGAGTAGATCTCAGTGTGTTCTGTGCGGTGTGTATCGAAGTCCACAAGGGAATGAATCAAAGCCTTCAGTAACTCTTCAGTCTCCCCACCGTAAAGATGGAGCAAAAAACAAAGGGTTTAAGAAAGACTTCATTTGTTTGAAAGTCAGCTTCAATGTGGGCCTAAAACTTGGATATAAAAGATAAACACTATAAATTTGTTAGCTGATTCTCAACACCTTTGCCTGTATTCAAAGAGTTTTAGAAGAAAAAGAGCAGAAATGATTTAAAATCCACTATCGTGTGTATCAAATCGGAGACAAGATAGAACCACATGTCATGTTTACATGAGGCTGTTGACCCCATCCTTCAGAGTCTGCCCAGAAGTTACACGAGTAAGAGTGTGAGTTGGCTCTGTCAACTGAGTGGTGGACACCAGCCATTCTGCGGATGGGAGCGGAAAGAGTAATGTCTGCTATGGATTTGGGAAGGAAGAGACCACCCTAAGCAACTTTGTAACTCAGGCCTGATTCAACTGCTTTCCTTTCTCTTGTCTCTGGTCTAGCAGACAAAGAACAATTATTTACAAAGTATCCTAGTAGGCACATGGTTTTTTAAAAGTTGAGCTCTTTACAAAAACATAAGAGTTCTATACTCTTCTCTTCATCAGAAAACTCTAAGAAACAAAATAACATATGAAGAAAGGGCTCAGTTTGTTTCCAATTTAACCTCAGGTTGAGTTTACAGTTAAGTCTGATGAGGATGGGGAGCAGACCTGGTGCCATTCACCCTGAAGTTCCCTCTTAATTAAAAAACAGCCCATGCTCACTTTTTCTTTTAGGGAAACAGTCAATTTGGTTTCTGTTCTGCCTTGCTAAACAGGAGTCATTAATTGATTAAAAACTATTTCAAAAAGCGATGCTGAAATACATACATAATATCTTCAGTAGTTTCTGTATCTATAAAGATACTCCATTCAGTAGATATAGAACAACAAAATGTACAATACAGAGTAGAGAGAAGCTTCAGAGCAGAGCTTGGATCTCAGGTTGGCTCCTTGGGCTGCTCTCATAGACAGCCTTGATTTTGGGCTCTGTGCTGCTTTCATAGACAGCCTCCTATGAACAGCTACAAATCCCAGGGACAGAAATACATGTAGAACAAATGGAAAAAGAATAAACCAGTTCAAGGTCCACATCTTCGTTTGTGGATATGCCAAAGAGAGATGCCTAGACCTTAAATGGCAGGGTTGTGATGTTTTAAATGGCAGGGCTGAGAAGATTAATTGTATGTTATTTAGTTAGCAACTAAGCACACAATAAATATTAGTTACATCAACAACTGACAAAAATATACAAGCTGCTAAAATATCAATTGTAAATAATGAATTGTAGTCAGTTATCAAACATAAAGCACACAAGGGCTGGACACCAGGAAGGTGAGCCAGGACTTTCCAGTCCCCTGCGCAAGCAAAAGCATTGGTTTAACCAGAGTCCCACACAAAACAAACCTTCCCAAGAGCTAAGGAAACCAGGTAAGAACTACAGTGACCTGCTAGACTCAGAGAAGATGCATCGAAAAGAGCAGTGTGTGTGCTAAGACCTGTGGGTGTCTGTGAGGTAGACAGGTGCATATGAATGGGTTCACTTCTCACCAAACCCCAAGCGGCATAGGTGAAAAGACACAGCCACAGTTGGGGAAAGGACAGGGGTGAGCACCACACTGCCTCACTCTGAACACCATCCCAGTCAGACCTAGCACTGCACAGGCCCTGGTGGCCCTAAATACCTGGCCAGTACCAAAGACAGACTTTTCAAGCACACTCACTGTCTGGTCTGGTTTCAGAATTTCAGACTTCATGCTTGGCCCACTACCAGCTCAACCTAGTGGTTTAAACCCCCAAATCAACTTAAGATTCAAGACATCCCAAGGGTCGGGCTAGTCTCCATGGACTCAGTCTCCAGACCCACAGTATACAGCCCCAAGGCCCTGTTGTCTGAACAGCTCTCAGAACGAGGCTTCTCCTTGAGGACAGAATGAGCCCTGGACTTAAGCCTTCAAGCTAGCTTCTGCGAATGCAGGTTTCATGTCTGGCTTAGATTCCAACCCAGTCCAAAGTCAGGCAGACTACACAGCCTAAGTAAGGTTCAGGCCTATCTCAGCTCCAGGTTCATACCTCTGACTGTAAGACACCAGACTGAACCTCCATAAACACAGCTAGGTTTTTTCCCTACAGCCTTACTCTCCAGTCAGGCTAGAGAGCTTCTTGCTCTAAGAAACCTATCCCAGGATAATCTTTACAGACCACTCATTCAGGCCAGTATATGCAGCCTCCGAATTATTTCTACAACCTCAAGCTCAACTCTAAACATTGGCCCACGGTAACAACCCAGCACTCATTATCCCATACTCCAGACTATCTGCCACAGTACCAAACTAGCTCCAGAGACTCATACCTAAGTATGCTCACAAACCAAGGCTCTTGGAAGACTTCTACAGACCCAACCATCAGATTTGACAAAGTGGACCAGGCTTCCACCTTCAGACTCAGGCTTTAGACCCATCCCAGAGGATGTAGGGCCCAGGACTGGCAGGTGCAAAGCCAGACTTTGCAAATTCAGGCTCAAGGCCAAGTACAATTCCAAGTCAGGCCCTGTAGCCTCTCGGTTTAGGGTAGTCTGTCAGAGACCCAAATTCTAGTTCTTTCCCTGCAGATCCACAGCCAAGGTTCACCTCATAAGCCAGTCAATAAACCCATTGCAATGGATCCAAGCTCTATGTAGAACCAAGAGCATGAGATCTGTATCCAGTGTGGTAGTGCACATCTTTAGGCAGGTGAATCTCTGTGAGTTTGAGACCAGTCTGGTTTATGAAGTGAGTTTCAAGCCCACCAGGGCTGTTACACACACAGAGAAATCTTATCTCAAAAAACCAGAAGAGGCAGGTTGGAGAGATGGCTCAGTGGTGAAGAGCACTGACTGTTCTTCCGGAGGACCTGAGTTCAGATTCCCAGCATCCACATGGCAGCTAACAACTATCTGTAATTCCAAGATCTGACACCCTAACACAGTTGTACATGCAGGCAAAACACCAATTCACATAAAATAAAAATAAATATTAAAAAAAAACAAAAGAGAGGGAAGGAGAAAGAAATGAGGGAAGGATGGAAAGAGGGAGAGACCAAATGCTATAAAATATTGATGAGATATCCTGTGTTCATTGAAGAATATTGTTAAAATGCATAAATGACCTAAAATGTTTTATAGATTTAACATAATCTCTACCAAAATTCCAATGAAATTTTTCACAAAAATAGAAATTATAAAATTCACATAGGAATACACATGTACACATACACACTCAGACAGACAGGGCAAACTAGAACAATAAGAGTGCATGGAGGAATCACATTGCCTGGCAGAGACCACGGTGGTCTTCTGATGAGGGGCTGTTTCCCAAGGTAACCAGCCACCCTGGGGAAGACTTACTACACCGCTACTTTCTTCCTGGAAAGGGCAATGCCTTGTCATTTAATAGATCAGATACTTATTCTGGTTAAGGATTTGCCTTTTTTGCAAGTAATGTCTCTGCCCAAACTACCAAATGTCGGCTTAGAAATGCCTTATCCACCATCATGTTATTCCACACAGCGTCCTTCTGACCTAGGGACTTACATCACAGTCAGAGAAGCACAACAATGTGCCCCTGCTCATGGAATCCTCTGCTCTTACCACATTCTGCACTGTCCTGAAAGAAGGGTAGAAGGGCCTTTTGAAGACACAGTGGCAGCACCAGTTAGGTGGCAGCAGCCTGGAGGGCTGCGACAGGGTTCTCCAGAAGGTGGTAAATGCTTTCAATCAGAACCCAATAGATCAATTTTCCCCACAGCCAGGATTCACAGGTCCAGGAATTAAGGGGTAGAAATGAAAATGGTTCCAGTCACTATCATCCCTAGTGACCTACTAGGAAAACTTTGTTTCCTGTTCCATGACTGTAAGTTCTGCTAGCATAGATGTTTACCTGACTGTCTTAGTTAGGGTTTCTATTGCTGTGAAGAGACAGCATGACCATGGCTGCTCTCATAAAAGAAAACACTGAATTGGGGCTGGTGTACAGTTCATGGTTTTAGTCCTTTATTGTCATGGTGGGAAGTGTGTAGGTAAACATGGTGCTAGAGGAGGAGCTGAGAGTTCTTACAGCTTGGCTCACAGCTAACAGGAATTGGTCTGACACACTAGGCAGTAACTTGATCATAGATGAGACCTCAAAGCCCACTTCCAAAGTAACACATTTTCTCCAACAAGACCATACTTACTTCAGTAAGGTCACACCTCCTAATAGTGCCAGTCCCTTTGGGGGACATTTTCTTTCAAACCACCATACTGACTTAACTGATGGCAGAGCTATACAGACCAAACCAGCCTGGCAGTGATAAAGAGGCTATGGAAAAGGACAGGGCACCCAAAATAAAGGTGAACATTCATGATCAATTAATTTTCACAAACATTCCCAAAACACACTATTGAAAAAAGGACAGTTTCTTCAAATGGTATGGGAATATATAAGCAATAAATAAATAAAATTAGAGCACATACACCATGCACAAAAAACCATGCAACATGGTTAAAACACTCATATATAAGACCTGAAACCATAAAACCACCAGAAAAAGAAAACAGGAGAAAAAAAAATTGGCAGTAATATGGGCAATCATTTTCTAGAAATGATCCCAAAAGTACAAGCAGTGAAAGCAGAAATAGAAAATGTATTTGAAACAAAAACTTTGTGCAAGCACAGAATGAACCTGTCAACAGGGGTAACCTCTGGAATGGGAGACATTTACACACTATCTCATAGCATGGTAACAGACAAATCTATAAGAGACACAAATCAATAGTAAGAAAGCAAATAATTCCATTTTAAGAAATGGACAAAGAAGCTGGGCAGTTGTGGTGCCTGCCTTTAATCCCAGCACAGAGGGAGTAGAGGCAGGCAGATCTGTGAGTTTGAGGCCAGCCTGGTCTACAGAGTGAGTCCCACAACATTAAGGTAACTGCAATTAATAGCAAAATGTACTGTTAAGAAGAGACCAGAATTGGTGTTTTTTTCCTATCCCCCAAAAGTATGTGAGGCAGCCTCCATGGGATATGCCTGGCTTGTATATGACATAGAGGGTACAAGAAACAAGGCAGCATATTTTTCATCATAAAGACATACATTTCACTTACCAAAATAAACATATAAAAGAGCAAAAAAGGCACTAAACTAACATTGTGTTATTTGTGCTTTTTGTCTTAGAAACTTTTTCTCAAGTTCAAGGAAACACTAGAGGACTGTGGGAAAAACTGTGAAAGAGATGAAGGGTGAAAGTGTAGACCGCTGGGTGCTGCTTCAGCCACAGGCAATCAGATGATGAAATTCATGATTGTGCATTCTAGTTGTCAATAGGTAACACCTGATCCCCAGACAATGAGAACTGTAGGGCCTACAGAGACAAGGGGCAATCATTGTCTCAGCACAGCTTACATCAAATTCCTTTCTCAGCCTATTTGCTAGTTTTATTTAACTCAATAAGGGCCACTGCAAAACTGTAGGGAATGAACATTTGCTTCTTTCTGTGTCTACTCTAGAGTAACAGGGTGTTATAAAATTTGACAGGTGAAAGTCTTGGCATGCTGGTTTGTACTCTGTGGGTTCCTTAGTCTATTCAATGTCATAAGCAAGAACAGACTGGAAAGACAGCTCAGCAGTAGAGACCCCTTGTACTTGCAAAGGGCCCAGAGTTGATTGCCAGCACCCACGTGGTAGCTCATACCTGTTCATAACTATAGTTGTAGGGATTTTAGGCCCTCTTCTGACCTCTGTGGGCACTAGACACTCTGTAGTGAACAAATACATAAGCAAAACATAAAATAAAATACACATAAAATAAAAATAAATCTTAAA
Organism: Sigmodon hispidus; assembly: GCA_004025045.1. Lineage (NCBI taxonomy): Eukaryota > Metazoa > Chordata > Mammalia > Rodentia > Cricetidae > Sigmodon > Sigmodon hispidus. Next base: position 40,161 of record PVIH01015371.1, on the reverse strand, counting down.
TTTTTAAGACTCAAACAAAACAAACAAGAAAGGGAGGGAGGGACAGAGAGGGAGAGAAGAAGAGAGGGGGAGGGGAGGGGAGAGAGGGAGAGGGAGAGAGAGAGAGAGAGAGAGAGAGAGAGAGAGAGAGAGAGAGAGAGAGAGAGAAAGCGAGCTGCCTGGGAGCAAGCACCTAGTCTCTGAGACTATAAAATGTAATATTAATATTACATTGATATGTAAAACACACAGGCCTAAGCTCATTACTGTATCTTAGTAATTACATTTTACTTTCATTTGTCTCCATGGGAAAGGTGAAGACATTCTGATAAAGAAATAAAACAACAGCTCAGTGGCTGGGAACATGCCTATAAACAGCTGGAATGTGACATAAACGAGAAGTTTCCTGTCTGCAGCAATTCTGATTAGCAGCCACACATCTAACATAAGCTGTACTTGGCTAAGGATATTCCTTACATAAGACAAGAGAATATGAAATTGATTTAGATGTGAATTGTCTCAAAGTCTTATTTCTATTCCTTTTCTTAGGTTCAGTCTTGATATATATTCCCTAATTCCCCCCTCATCCTTAAAAAATGCAAAACAAAACAATCAAAGTCTTTCTAAAAGATCAGGAGTTCCTGCTTCTGGCACCTAATTCTTAATGGTGTACTTATTTCTTACTTCCCAAGTTATCCTGCTGTTTGCAGAAGGATATTTTTTTGAAAAATGTATTTCTAGGCTACCTCCCTGAGCCACTCTTGGCTCAAAAAAAAGCAAAGTAATTTAATATAAACTCAAACATATACTTAAAATACAAAGTTCTGGAGTAGGAAAATGAAAAAGAAACTCTAAAATAAAAAAATTTAAACTGAGATTCTGGGGGTTTTGGTCTCATAAACACAACAGACTTGATTGAGTAATCTCACAGAAACTTCTAGAATACTAATTTAGTTGAGGCCGAGTGCAAACTTATGGTAAGAGAGTCAACGAGGGACTAAGATGTCTTAACACAGTTAAAGAAGGGCCATGGCAATGGATGAAGTCTGTAATTCGTGTGTAACTTTGTTAACCTAAAGGGTGGAAGGTGGCTTCTCGGCTACTCCATAAACTACAGGACCTACCTCCTCACAAACTGTGGAAAACCGGTTGAGAAACTGCACAGTGTGCACCACAAACTGGTTTAGAAAGGCCACGGTTCTTTTCTGTTGAATAGCTGGCACCTGTGTTATGTAAAAACAAACAAATAGGATTTTTACAGACGAGACATACACTGTGCAATCCTTTGGATATCTGGATTTCATAAAAGATATGGTTTTGCCCTGTGACATGAATTTCATGAAGGGCTGAATACAGTCACTGATTTGTTTTCCTGAACCTCGTGTGTCAGTGACAGGGCACACACACACACAGAGGGAAGGGGAGCGGACAACTTGAGGGTCCAAGAGAGAGAGAGTGTTTGTTCCAAGTGGCACCATCTCCAGACTGTCAATCTTGATCGCAGAGACACGTGATGTGGGGAGCAAAGGCTGCGTGCCAGGCACAGCAACTTCTTAATAAGCCCAGGAGGAACCTCTTTCAAAGTGGACTGCGCGCTCCCCCTTCCCCAGATTAGTAAAAGGGGCCCAGGTTGGGCCTGGAGAGGTGGCGTCTCCCGGGGAACCGGGGCCCCTTGGTCAAGCTCCTTCCCTGTTCACCGGAAGCTCTAAGTCCATCTTTTACAAACCTTGGTCAGGTCTATCCCTGACCCCATGAGAGGAAGCCCATCCTCATCCATCTCCTCAGCGGATGGGGACCCCGGGGGCTCAGGCACAAACCCCTCCCAGCCCAGCAGAGAGCCCCAATTTCCTGCCTCCTGGGCCTTTCCGGAAGAAACCTCCTGAGCTCACCAATCAGTCGGTAGCTTTGGAGAGCCCGCCCCTTCGCTCTCCCTCAGCATTCTGGGATTGGTAGTTCATGATGCGATTGTAAGTGCTCTGAAAAAAGTCTGAGAAAATGGGAGGGGGGAAGAGGGAGGAGGCACTGAAGAAATGAAGGGGAAAACCTGTGCCTTCAAAGATTATATGCTGGAGGCATGCAGAATTTTGATGTGCAAATTTTAGATAGGCGTGCAAACCAAATCCTGGGAAAGTTGTGGCATTGTAAATTAGCACATACAAGCACGTGTGTACCCCTGAGTTTTCACCTACATGGACTCAAAGTGCTATGGTACTGCAGATAATCGGAGCTTCTAAGTTGTCCAAGCAAATAAGAGGAAACCAACTTTAGTGGCTACTTTCCATTAGGAGGAGTTAAGAGAGCCGTGTAGAACGCCAAGTATAGGATGTAGGGCAAAGGGAAAGGTGTTTGGTGGTGTATGCAGAAATACCTAGAGGTGGAGAATAATGAGAAATAAGGCAGGCCAGGTATAAAGAGCTGATAAAGGGCCTTTTATGCCAGAATAAGAGTCATGTTTTTCTAAATGTGATTCATGGCCACTGGTTGAGTGTGCTTCTTAAAAGACCAGTTCCAGAGATTAACCTCAGACAAATCAAATAAGGATTCCTCTTGGAGAAACTTTGATACATGCATTTTAAGAGCCACTCCCTGGGATTGTTCTGAATTGTGTTGTCTTCAGCACTATGGTCTTATTAAGTTCTATGGAACCTCACTGGTCAATGACTCTAAAAAGATGGAATTCATTCCTAATACAAGGCGTTTGTTAGCAGTAGCCTATAGTGTCTAGTAGAGGCATTGTTGCCTTATAATAAAGTAACTTCATTTGAATTATGAGTAACATAAATACATACATTCATATGTGAATGTATACAATTTAGGAACCATCTATGGTAGTAGGTTTTCATCTGCCTTTCCCAAATGGTCTTTAGTGTTTCTTCAGTGTTAATCAGTCCTCCCTAGATGCCCATCTCTACCCGACCCTTGTATATTTTGATTATCCATTCATTAGATGATAGACACCTAGATGGTTTCCATTTTCTGGCCATTGTGAATATAGCATCAATGAACACAGATGATCTGAACCTCTAAAACAGGATGTAGACCTCAGGGTGTATGCCAAAGAGTGGTATAGCCAAACCATGTGGTGTATCTATCTCTAACTTTTGGGGGACCCTCCAAACTGGTTTCAACAGGTTGTTCCCCCTCAATTAGTTCCCCCTTTCCTGCAAATGACATTTGTTGTCATTTGATTATTACAATCTTAGCCATTCTGATTGGGGTAAAAAAAAAAAATCTCTTAAGTAGTTTTAAATTGCATTTTCCTGGAGGCCAAGGATTTAGACATTTAAAAAATATTTGTCAGCCATTTGTGACATTAATCTTTTGTGAATTATTTGAAGTGCAAATATTTAGTAAATTTAGTAAAAGGGGCCCAGGTTGGGCCTGGAGAGGTGGTGTGCATTATTTGAAGTGCAAATTATTCGAAGTGCAAAAATTCCATGTTTTGAATTTCTTGAAGTAAGCCAGCAATTAAGTTTGATGCATTGATTAACTGCTATCTCTATGAATGATAATGTGGATGTGATGCTGTTCAACAGTATTTTATTTATACTATTTAAGGTATTTCAACATCGGGACAATTCCCTCAAATCCTGCTGCTGCTTTCACAACTAATTTTGTGCAATACTCGATGCTTTCTTCTTGTAATGGCATCACTGCATCCTCTTAGAGTGGATTCCTTCCCAAGAATCTATTTTCTTTGCGCATCAATTAAACTCCTCCTTTTAAATGTTTTTCATGAGATTGAAAGCAATTCAGTCACATCTTCAGGCTACAATTCTAACCCCCGGTTAGGGTTAGGGTTGGTCAGGGTAGCACATCTGCAATTAGCTCCTTTACTGAAGAATCTTGAGTTACGTTTGAGCCATCCATACTTTGGAATCTACTTCTTGCAAACTCTCCCCTCCCTCTCCTTTGGGACTGGCTCTCCTGCAGCCCAGGTTAGCCTCAACCTCACAGGAAGAAAATTAACTTTGATCTCCTGCCTCACTGCCCCAGTACTGGGATTACAGGCTTGTACTATCTATCACAACCAGCTTGGGCTGGAGAGATGGCTCAGCCGTTAAAGGCTAGGCTCACAACCAGCTCAAGTTTTCTTGACTTTGTCATTTTGACCTCTGCCCATGGATCACAAATGTCCTTAGGCATTTAGGACTCTGAATTTACTTGGAGATTTTTAGTTTATTTTGCCTAGATCCATAAGAATTGGTGTGTAAGACTTTATGCCCTTAAAATTTGGTTTTCTCTCCACTCTTTCTTCCCCAGTTCCCCCACCCCCTCCCTCTCCTCTCGTTCTGTCCCTCTTGTTCATTCTCTCATTTGTTCTTCTCTCCATTTTTGTGGAACACGTCCTTGTATAATTCCATCTCGACCTCAAACTCACTAAATAGCACAGCAAGATGACATTGAATTTGTGATCTTCCTGACCCTATGTCTTAAATTCTGGGATTATAGGTGTAGGCTGCTATTTATACAGCAGCACGCATATTTATTCAACAATAAAACTTGAAAGTAAAATTTTATCCGTTGCAAAATGGATTTTGTGTCAACAAACAAAAATATTAAGCTTATTGTCCATCTACACTGGATCTCTAAGTGACAAGTGGTGCTGATGTCAATTAGCTATGATACTTTAAACTTTTTTTTTTTAATCTTGGTTAGTATGTCTCAAAATTGGGCTTAAAATTGTCTGCAAACTATGTTGAAAATGGATATGATATAATCCGGGCCTTTTTCTTCTTAGATAGTACAGGCAGAATAGACAGTATAAATCTCAAGGGCCCTAGGGTTTCCAGAATGGTAAATTGGCACTGGCTTCAATGTAACACCTCATACTTCATTAAGCCCTAGCAAGAAAAATCAGTCTGGCTTTTGACATCTCTCTGGCTCTAAAAGTCGATATGGAATCTTCCAGCAGAAGGCGTTTCATCTATGTTGGAAGCCTGCTGGTTAATGTAGCTACCTCCACCATTTACCTTCTCTAGACATTAGGGATAACTTTCTGCATCATCATTCAATGAGTCACTGTGTCCTTGTATGTTATGAAGACAACTTCATTCTCCAAAGTGAATGAAGCAATCTCTGCTAGCATCAAATTTGCCTTCTGTGGGGCCTTCACCTTTCTCAATTTTCATAAAACTGAAGATAATTAAGACCTTGTTCTGGATTAGGCTTTGGCTAAGGGGAATGCTGTGGCTGTTTTGATGTTCTGTTTAGACCAATAAGTTTCTCATACTAATAACAAGGTTCTTTTAGGTTATTTTATTATTATTCATGTTAATTCCTTTCAAAGTGTTCTTTTCCAGTGTGTGTGTGTTTTTTTTTTAATTTTCAGGTTCAGCAATAAAAAAATATATTTTAAAACTTTTTCTCTATCTCAACAGCCTGACTAACTGGTAGAATGGGCTTAGCTTTTGGCTTGTCTATACATTCTGCATACATTTCTCATCAACCTTAACCTTTCTAGCATTTCGTTTAAATTGAGAGAGAGGAGATTCTTCTTCCATCTAGGAATTTAAGAGACCTCCATGTGTGAGTTTAAGGGTTTAATTTTATTACTGTGTGTCAGAGGCTTTAGGCAGACCCAGGTACATGGACTAGTCAGGACACAGCTGATGCTAATGGATTTGGCGTGCCATCTTTCCTGGGCATGATTTGCAGCACTCAAAACCAATTACAGTAGTAACATCAATGTTACTGATCCTAATTTACTGTAACAGATATAATGAGAAAGTTGGAAATTCTGTGAGAATGACTTAGATGTGGCAGAGATGCCTGAAGTGACCACACACTGTTGGAAAGGGGATCAACAAATACACTTGTTCCATGCAGTTGCTGCAGAGTTTTCGTTTGTCAAGAGAAAAAACAAAAAAACAATTATCTGGAAAGCCCAGTAAAACCAACCACAATAATATGAAGTATGCCGAGACTGGGCTTGTGCCACGAGTATAAATAACACAAACACTGTGACAGCTAGGCAACTGTGCTTATGTTGATAAAGGACTTTCTTGATAAAGTCCATCCAACCTGGACATTCTCCATTAGGCTGTAAATTCCCTGGAGCAAAGGCTGTTCTTTTCATAGGAGTTCTCAATTAGAGCCAGTTCTGCTGCTTTCCAGTGAAAAGTCATTAGTCAATTAAATATACAATATCACGTGCTTATTATGATGCAGGCATGGTTCTTGGCAATAAACAGCCATCTTTCTTGCCATTTATTCAAGTATATCCCATACTGTGTACTCAACATATTATAAACAGGTATACAAAAGTGAACACAAGAAGAAGTAAAGCTTAGGTACTCATGAATATAAACAGATAACAGAGATGTGGATTTGCTCAATGTTTAGATGGTAGGGGCGGGGCAAATAAATGAGAGATGAATAGTTTCCTAAAGGATTGGCTAAAGTGTGTCCTGAGGAGTAGCACCCAATAGACCGATGAGAGTGAGTATGGCTTTCAAGAGGAGCTGCTGCTTGGTTTTGTACCTGTGAAAGTTATCACTGCATAAAATAGAGACATGAGCTCCACGGTGTGTACCGACAATGGCATTCCACACTGCTCATCTTACTCTTCTCAATTTCCAACCCTTTGCTTTGACACTCAAAAATCAGTTATGGGCAAAATCCTCATTAGCCTCTCCCGAGGCTACCGCTGCCAGTGGTTCTTTCTTGTTTACTTCAGCTCCCTGTGTCATCACGGGAGGAGACAGCTACTTCCCTTGCTCCTAGTTCCCTCTACTGCATACATTCCTGATTCCTGAGGTTGGACCTTGCAATGGTCCCTCTGCCACATCCATTCCTGATTCCTGAGGTTAGACCTAGCAATGGTCCCTCTGCCACATCCATTCCTGATTCCTGAGGTTGGACCTTGCAATGGTCCCTCTGCCACATCCATTCCTCATTCCTGAGGTTGGACCTAGCAATGTTCCCTCTACTGAATCCATTCCTGACCTATATCAGGGTATTTGATTCAAGGGAACCTTGTATTCCCATCAATTACTTTTCTTAAAAAAAAAAAAGACATTCCTCTCTACCTATGCTGTAGATCTTCAGCCCAGCACATCATTCCAATGGTTGTTTCCTTCTCTCCTGCACTATTAGCACGATCCTTTCATTGGCTCATTTCTAATAAAATAAAACATGCTATGACTTCACCTTTTTCTATGAAACAACCTCTTCTCTCCCTTTCAGGAAAGTTCTTCAAAAAGGTTTCCCAGTCTCTCTATTAATACTTTTTCCTTCCATTCATGGTTGAACCCTCGGTACTGATCTCAAGGTCACCTGTGATTTTCATGATGTCACCAAAAAAATTCTTGCTTTTTGCCCAACTTGACCTTAAATAATACTTAATATTGTTGACCACCCTTTCCTGTTTGGCAACTTCCTCAAATTTTCCTGAAAGCAGATTGCTCTTTCCCTTCTTCCTTTTAGGCCTCTTTCGGCTTCCCAGCACTCTGGCCACTTCTAAGTTTCACTGGCCAGTTTGCCCCTAAAACCTTTACATCCCATTGAAAGTCAGTGAAGGTGAAGCAGGGTGAGAATAGTGGGCAGTTGAAGCCATTTAAAAGGTGAGATTCTCTGAAGGGCACATCATGGCAAGGACTTTAGGTTTCTCTCTGAGCAAGATGAGGAACCATAGAAGGATATGGGACAAAAATACTACTTAGCTACTGAGGAGCTTTAAGTAGGCTGTGTGGACTATTATTTTAAGATGTGTTACATTTGTTTATGCTGCAGGATTTGTTACATTTGTGTAACATCCTTTTATGTTGCATTTGTTTAACTCTGTAAGGCTGTGTTACTCTGCCTGTCTAAAACATTTGCTGGTCTAATTAAGAACTGAACAGCCAAAAGCAAGGCAGGAGAGAGAAGTAAGTGGGGCTGGCAGGCAGAGAGAATAAATAGGAGGAATAGAGAGAAGGAGAGGAGACCTCCAGGGGCCAGCCACACAGCTGTACAACCAGCCACAGAATAAGAAAAAAAGGAATATACAACAGAGAAGGTAAAAGCCCAGAGGCAAAAGGTAGATGGGCTAATTTAAGGTAAAAAAAAAAGCTGTCAAGAAACATGCCAAGCTAAGACTAGGGATTCATAAGAAAGAATAAGTCTTTATGTATTTATTTGGGAGCTTGGTGGCAGGCCCCCCAAAAGAGTGAAAGTAGGGAAGTCACATAATGAGAATATTTTTAAAGAGCAATCTTTCTATTTGGAACAAAATAGTGAGTGTGCCTTGTTAGGTAGCCTAATGTGGAAAAGCTGCATAGCTGTAGTAGTCTATGGGGCTCTCTCTATTATACAGCAGTTACAGAGGCTGTACTCCAGCCTCTGGTCACCATATCACCTCAGTTCTCAGCAGCTCTTGAGTCTGTTGACAACTGTACCCTTCCTTCCACATCTCAAGTTCTGTTCAGCATTCAGCTGCTGGCTCACTTCTTGCCTCTCTCTCTCTCTCTCTCTCTCTCTCTCTCTCTCTCTCTCTCTCTCCACTGTTCTCTGTATGTCCAATTCCTTTCCATTCCTGGAATCACTTACTATGGCTCTTCAAACAGAATGTCTCCCTTGTGTGGACCACCCATCTTTGCTCCTAAACACTGGCTAACTTCTGCCCATTCTCACATTCCATCTTTGACTTTCAACAGTTTGTATACCACATGCGGCTGACTTAGTGGAGGATATAGTGAACACTTGCCAAAAACATCCACATTCGGCTCCTGATAGTAGCCTTGCAGGGGATTTGGTTTTGTGACTGGGGTCCTTCTAGACCCAAGTCTGTTTCCAAATGATAATGTTAGCAAAGTCTCACCTAATTTCTTCTCAAGTCTTTTTGCAGACTGCTTTCCCCTCTCCACTTTCCATTTCCCTCTGATAGCTTTGTGTTCATCTCTGCTTCTTTAGATTTATCTCTCCAGAATTATTTCATTAAGGTAACTTTCATTGCTTCTTAATACTCCCATGGAAATACTAGATTTTTACTTTATTTGGTTATAGACTTGAATAGCCTTCTTACAACTTTCCATCTCTCAACCATGGGCAGAAGTGTTACCATCCCATCCTTAGTTTCTCGGATCTGCCCATAGATGTCATTCTTCTGAATATATGTTTCCAACAGCTCTGCTTAATCTTGTATTAGCAAACACGACACTTCCCTCCTTATGTAGATCCTCACTGGATACCAATTTAGGACAGACTGTCTTGGTCTCTTCTTAGGTTCTAGCCCAGTGTTTGCTGCATAGCAAACCCTTAGTATTTGTTGATGACAATTAGACCCAATGACTTTTGTGCCTTTACATCTTTTTCTTCCATGAACTCTTAGGTATAACTCCCACCTCTGGGTGTTCAATCAGCCTTTCTCAGACACATTTTTGTCAGCCTTTCAGAGAGCCAAGATGAGCTCCCAGTCAGAACAGGAAAAATTCAAGAGTGGGTAAAAGGATAAGACAAAAATCACCACTGGTCACTCACTGCCTTGTGTGTGTATAAAAAAGAACTGTCAATTTTATAATGTCTCAGTTGGCTAGCAGAAAGAAAGGCTATTTCTGTCTGCCTTCTTGGGTCTTTGATGAGTATTGCTCATCAGTCATCCATAGTTCCTGATAGCGGTGCCATTTTCATTTTAATACCAGAATTTCTAGAACTAATAAAAAAACCCCATAGCTAGAAATTTTGGCAAACTACTAGGAATCTTCTGACATATATAGTTTTGTGAAGACTTTCTTCTGCTGGCAAAAAATAAAACATATTGCCAGATTTCATTTACTGTAGTGACTTTTGGCAGTAAACTGAGATGATTGTAATGAACACTGACTTTAAGGGTAAAGATTATATCTGTCACTCACATTTATTCACTCAGTAAAAGAAATCTTAAGAGTTTCAGCAGTTACTTTTGTTTTTGTAGGTTATTAAAATTTAATTGTCATGAATAAGTTCTTAGGTGGAAGAAAGAATAAGAGATAGGCTCCCATTTTCACTGTATTCCCTGCCTTGAGATGAAAAAGTGAGAGGTACCCAGAGCTGGTTCCTAATCACAGGAAGAATGGAATACCCCTTATCTTATCCTCTTCACTAGGCCCCATTCCTTAAGAGTGATGTAACCCTCTGTTGAGACTTGGTTAAGGGAAGGAATTCCAGTCTAGTGTCTCTGGTGTGTTCATTTTAGATTACTCTTGCTATGTGAGCTGGCTGCTCAGAACACTGGACTATAAATTTATAATCCTGCTGGTGGGAGACTAGATTCTTCTTTAGAAAGCCAAGCATCTCAAGGATAGGGGTCTAAAGACATTTAGTTAGAAAGTCTCTAGTAAAACAGTTGGCAACCCTATGTTATTCTACATGTATATATGTATATATATATATATATGTGATATATATATATATTTGAGGTCTTTGGAGAAAATCTATATCATTTATACTCATGGGACTTTTTTTTTTTTTTTTTTTTTTTTTTTTTTAAGAAGGATGACTGGATAAAGATACAAAGAAGTTAATGCCATTGAAAGCATTATTGGCCATCTGGCCAGGGTCCTTTTACTCTACTAGGTAAGATTCATAGGTGCTGGCAGATCCAAATGAGTGCCCAAGGCCTAAAGGCTGGACCAACAGACCCAGTGGCTTATAGCTCTGAACCTTGGAAATGAGAGGCTTCTGGTTCTTTGCTGCCAGCCTGAAGGCTTATAGTTCTGGGGTTTAAGAACCACAGCCCTGGAAATTGTCATCTTTGGCTTTAGGGAGCAGACAACAGTGAGCAGAAGTGGGTGACATCTTTTATTGCTGATCTCATATAGGCCATAGATGTTCAGGTATAAGGACAAGTGTTATAGCTCTTGATCCAGGGTATCAGGATTCTTGATTTTCAGGCTTGGGTAGTCTCTGGAACTTTTCTAATAGTCAAAGCCTGACATGCCCATTCACCAGTTCCTCATGTCCTTCATATTTTCCTTTTCTGCCCCACTCATGCTGAACTATTTCTACCATATCTGTTCCCAGGAACGAGACTAATTTCTCTTTGGAAAATTTTGGAAGCAAAAGCAGGCAAGAAATTACCTCTCCAGAGAAGCTTTCTAAGGGCCTCATGCTGTACATCACAGGGCAGTACAAGAGGCAGTCTCCTGGCCAACTCAGAAAGTGAGACCAGCAACAATGTTTCCGCAGCTGAAAGGAATGTTTGTGTGTGTGTGTGTGTGTGTGTGTGTGTGTGTGTGTGTGTGTGTGGTATCAATCACAGAAACGATGGACTGGGCTTGCACCCTTCGGCTGGGCCATTAAAGGTAGTATTCTTTCTCTGCTCAGGGGAAGAAAAAGCAAACCTAAAGTTGATCAAGAGTTTTTTTGATGGCAGAAAGCTCTGTATAACATGTTTAAAACAACTGTGACTGGGACAGGGCCTTTAGGAGTATAGTTCTGATTTAATAGCAAGCAGCTGTGGTTCCTGGCTAGCTTTCTCAAAGCAACCGTGTATTTTTCAAAGTGGCTGTTGCTGGCATGAGGGTAATCCAGCTAGCTGCTGAGCTGACAGTCCTTCCCTTAAAGCTGCCAAAGTTGTCAATTAGGGAGTCAAACTTCCCTGGCCTCCGAGACCTTAGCTTATTCAAAGGAGAAATGAATAGTAAAAGGACAACTACAATAGCGACATCATTAGTGATGCTCCAGCAGCAATGCTTACCTCTTGCTCTGGGAGAGGAAGGTCTTAACCAAGCGAAGGAGCCAAGCCTTCCGTGTAAGGTAGACCCAACGGAAATGCCAGACCTTGTTCAGGACACAAGGCAGTGCCGAAGGCTTTACTGAAGTTTTTCTTGAGAAGGCAAAGTGGGACAAACAGTTTAGGATTAGCTAGTTCAAATAATTCTGGAGATCCTGAACTCAGCACCAGATCCACCCATGTGTGTGGAGTAGAAGAAACAAGGTAGGCCTCAATCATCAATCTTTGCTTAGTTCTGTAACTTCAATAGCACTTAAATCTTCTTTAAAAAAAAAAAAAAAGTCTACATTTAAAAATGCAGTATATTTCATTGTTCTCCCTTTCTGTTCCTTCCTCAGTTCTACCATCCTGTTTCTCCATATTCTCATTTAGGGGCTAGAGAGAAACCAACTGCTAGGGAAACTCCCAGGAATTCACAAGGATGGTCTCAGCTAAGACTTCAAGCAATAGTGGAGAGGGTGTCTGAACTGACCTTCCCCTGTAATTAAATTGATGACCACCCTAATTGTCATTATAGAACCTTTGTCCAACAACTGATGGAAGCAGATGGAAACATCTATAGCTAAGCTCTGGGTAGAGGTCCTGGAGTCCAGTCAAAGAGAAGGAGGAGGAATTATATAAGCAAGGGGGTCAAGATCATGATGGGGAAACCCACAGAGACAGCTGACCTGAACTATTGGGAGCTCACTGAGTCTGAAATGACAGCTGAGGAACCTGCATGGGACTGAACTAGGCCCTTTGAATATGGATGACTGTTGCCAGAAGTTTCTCTGTCTCACCTGGCTGGTCCCTCAGCTATTTGGTCTCAAATAATCACACAAAGATTTATATTAACTATAAACTGTCTGGCCTATGGCTCAAGCTTGTTACTTGCTAACTCTTACTCTTAAACTAACCCATGATTCTTATCCATATTTAGCCACATGGCTTGGAACCTTGTCTCAGAGCAACATTCCCATCTTCCTTCCTCTAGTCTGGCTGGCATCTGCCACTGTTCTGCTCTTCCGCTTCCCAGAATTCTCCTAGTCTGGTTGTCCTGCCTCTATTTCATGTCTAGCTTCTGGCCAATCAGTATTTTATTAAACCAATATTTACAGTGTATAAGAGTACAGTCCCACAGCAGATGACAATTGTGTGGGCTTGAGCAGTTGATGGGGCCTCTGGCACTGGAACCAGGATTTATCCCTAGTACATGAACTGGCTTTTTGGAGCCTATTACCTATAGAGGAATACCTTGCTCAGTCTTGATACAGGGGGGAGGAGCTGGGTCCTGCCTCAACCTGATATTTCAGACTTTGTTGACTCCCCATGGGAGGCTTTATCCTCTTTGAGAAGTAGATGATAGTGTGAGATATGGAAAAGCTGGGGAGGGGTGTGAGTGGACAGAAGGGAGGGAACTGTGGTTGGTATGTAAAAAAACCCAAAAACTATAAATAAAAATGCAGCGCATAATGTCACTATCGGCGGCTTTTAATTAACACCCCCCCTACTTGCTCAGTAAGTGACTCAGCACCTGGACTTCTCAGGGCGGTCAGGTTATTTGAATCATAACTTCACATAGTCATTTAGATGGACTCAGCATCAACATTTCCTCTTGAAGCTTTGTTTCTGGACTTGAAAATGGCCTTAGAGTTTTGTTATTACTGCTCAAGAAAAAAAAAAAAAAAAGGCTAGGTCAGAAGTTTTGAGTGTAACAGTTCAGAAAAGTGGTTCATAATGTTTGCCAACATGAGGATCACTCTCCTTTCATTTCTGCTTTTTTTCAGTGTTAGTGACCAAACCTAGGGCCTTTCATGAGCTAGGCACATGCTCTACAACTGAGCTATTGCCCGAAGTTGAGAAGCAAGCAAGCACGCGCGCGCGCGCGCACACACACACACACACACACACACACACACACACACACACACAGAGAGAGAGAGAGAGAGAGAGAGAGAGAGAGAGAGAGAGAGAGAGAGAGAAGGAGAATGTGGCTAGACATATAATAGTCACTGAACAAAGGAGTACAAATTGCTGAGGCAATAGGCATATAAAATGAAAATGGGCAAACTATATTTGGAGTCTACAGCAATATCCTGTATTTCCAGTCAAACACAGTGTTTCCCCCATAGTTTTCTATGCTTGATTCTATTAATTTTTCCATACCTGTCCTGCTTTAGAAAGCCTTGTCCCATTGTAACTGTGGTAGGAATAGTTAAAGAACCCTGCTTTTCATCTCAACACCAGAGGTAAACCCAGAACCACACAAGTCACCAAGCAGAAAGACCCACTTGGATGTATTAACATTAGGAAATTAAATTTTTCCTGATGTCTGAATAAGGGCTACAAATATCACTATGTCTGAAAACTACAGGCCTTACTGGCAGTCTTATTTCCCCTTCACATTATAACATCCTAGGGGTAAGAGGTGGCAGATGTCAGGACACAGTAATTCAATAATTCCTGCTAGGAATATGAAAGCAAATTTGATTTTGAGGTGTCTACTATTCCAGGATCCTAAGAAACTGTCATCTCTAAGATTTGATAGTTATGATATGAAATTATTTTCCTCCAGGTATTTTCTTTTAGTTGGTTTGAGGAGTCAAGGTTAGTTAGATGTGCACAGAACACACCTTAGAGATGATAGTGTCTAGACGGCAAATACAAACAGGCCTCAGTCAATAACACTTCATGATTCAGAACCACTCCTCAAACATGAGTGCAATGTATTTGCCAGGCAAATCCAGGAAGTGATAAAACCTTTAAGCAGATGTACATATGACTTGCTGACAATCAAGTACCGGGGCATTCCTAATAGATAGATAGAGCTGCATATACTTCAATGAGGGACGTTTCCGCTGATGTTCTTCAGGAACAGGAAGTATGGAGAGAATACATGATTAAGTGCTTTTCATACATCTTGAGGCATTGGTGATCAAGTCTAAAAAGAATAACCTACAAAAAATTGGCAATATATATAAAGATGCTGAGTCTAAAAATTACTGAAAAAAATTTTTTTGTATGCTGGATATCAAAATGAGCTATAATACAATAACTGAAATAAAATACATCTGCTCTATTTTAATGAACAAAGACTTTGTTTTCACTAGGATTAGTGAAGGAAAGACCCAAGAAATATTAACATGAAGTTTATTAAAAAGCAACTCATTTTGGTCTGATTTAAACTTGATGTGAACTAAGAAAAGTAATTTCTTGAGATTACAGTCTAAACAGAAATGAACCAAAATGAACTAATTTGGTTACTTTCCACTCTTCTTATCGCTGTGGTAAAATTCATCATTAGTTGATTCTGGCTTACTTTAGAGGCTGTCTGGGACCTATTTCCTTTGTACACTGTCTCAAAAGTAGAGATTTCCTAAAACAGTATTAGAAAGCTCTTACTTGAGATGGTTGCAAAGATTAACCTTAATTTTGGCCAGAGTCTAAGCTTGTCTGGATTTTGCTAAATGATAGGATGACAGCTGTGTTTATAAGAAAGATCAAAGTTTTGTAGTTAACCACTATCCTAAGCAATGCAGCCAGCTGCTTTTGTCTTTTATTACACAGAAATAGAGACTCAATAAAGCATTCTAAATGCAGATGGTAGAAATGCTTGTTTCATAAACAATAAATCTATTGCAAATTGTTTGCAAAGGTCAAGAAACCTGGTGGCCTTCATTTTGCTTACTATTCATTGTTCATATGGAGTTCATAAGCTTTCATAAGAGTTATGAGTTCCAAAGTCTGCTGTCAAAAATTACCCCAGAATGCAAATAATGGCATAACAAAGGCATGGAAGTAAGCTGACCCAAAGAAATTTCCAGACAAAATGTCACTTGTTCCTACTCAGAGTGGCAATTGTTTTACCAGGTTAGTTATAGAACAGTTGAAAAGGTCAGAAAGTAGATTAATGTTCTGGTTTCCCATAAAGACAATGTCCATGAGTGGAACAGAAACTGTTCATGTTGAACAGGGCAGCAAATACATCAGAAAACATGAATTTTTCCTTTTATAAAACAAGATCTTCAAAATGATAGCTTAATGATTTTATTGTATTACTGTGCTTAGGTAATGTCTTAGGGTTTATATTGCTGTGAAGAGATACCATGACCACAAAAACTTTTATAAAGGAAAAACATTCAATTGGGATGGCTCACTTTTTCAGAGGTTTAGTCCATCACCATCATGGTTTGACATGATAGCATGCAGGTAGGCATGGCGCTGGAGAAGAAGCTGAGATTCCAACTTCTTGACCAACATGTAACAAGACCTCAAAGCCCTCCCCACAATGACACTTCCTTCAACAAGGCAATACTTCCTAATAGTGCCATTTCCTATGGGTTTATGAGGGACCAATTACATTCAAACTACCACAGGTAATAGTTGTTTATTATGAAGTCATGTTAATCAAAAATGCCCGTCTTTATCTAACAAAAGCCCCCTACTAGGCGCAAGAAGCCATCTTTGGAGTTGTTGGTCAGGGCTGTTGGTCAGAGATTATCAAAATATTATAGGCTATTACTATCACCCTTAGTGTCTATCGGAGGTTAAAGGTACATTCCTATTGCTGAAAACAACATGTACTTTGGACACAGGGCCCAGAGGACCTGAGAGGACTAACTTTCATGGTTAGTGCCACACAAGCTTCCAAAGGATGGAGGGAAGCAACTGACAGACTTACTCAGCTATGGTACCTATGAGCACCATGACCAGAATGACATGGTAACCTTAACTGTTAGGATTTTTTGTGGATGTGGCATGGTACAAATATGAATAATATGGTTATCTAGTGGTGGATTTCTATGAATGCAGAGGCCTCATGGGAGACATAGCGGAGGCAGTGGCAGGTAGCAGAAGATACTTAGAAGCTGTTTCTATGTAAAAGGGCTTTATTATTATGACAGGGAGATATGGTTATGATTAACAGAGGAACAGAAGAGGGAGGGGGAAAGAGAGGGAGGGAGGAAGAAAGAGAGAAAGAGAAATGCGGAATGCTCCCGAAAGAGAGAACAAGAGAGAGAGAGACTCAGCAGTAGGAATCTTCCTTTAAATGGGGCTTGA
Source organism: Sigmodon hispidus (assembly GCA_004025045.1). Classification (NCBI taxonomy): domain Eukaryota; kingdom Metazoa; phylum Chordata; class Mammalia; order Rodentia; family Cricetidae; genus Sigmodon; species Sigmodon hispidus. Next base: position 23,450 of record PVIH01015371.1, on the reverse strand, counting down.
CATGAGAACTGAGAGCAGAGTGTGGCTTTAGAGTCTAGCATTAAGGGCATGTAGGGTACACTTACCTTGGTGGTAACCAACAGCTCCAACAGACTGTTAAGACTTGCTCAGTAAGAGGGAAATCATGACCAGTACTGGAAATCTAGCTAATTATCCAGAGAGAGTGAAACAAGGGCCTTGGAAGAGAATGCACAAAACAAACAAACAAACAAACCAAAAAACTTTACTAAGTCAGTATAATACCTAACTACATTCTAAATATCTGTCCTTCTACTCACAGGTGAGTGTAGCTCTCATACCCTCATCAAGGAAACGTCTCTTAGCAACAGATGGAACCATTATAGAAAACCACACCCCATCAAAATCAATAGTTATGAAGACTAGCTCCAACTGATACATTTATAACACAACTCCCACCCCTAAGGTTCAAGGGATCATTATAGAAGATGTTAAGAGCCTGCTGTAAGATGCTGTCTTCTAGTAATGTCAAAAAGTACACTCATGACGTCTAATCAGCATGACTGCCTCAACATGAGCTGCACAAGGACAAAAATAGGCCTGTCAAAGTGGACAGGGGAAGCCCGAGGCCTCAACCCTACACAAAGAACTACGGGCAACTAATGAATGGAGAGTGGGAGAGATCGTCTTCTCCAGAGAAGAGCACACTGCTTGTTTATCCAATACCAAATGGCCAACCTCCAAAACATACATATAAGTAACATTATACAGACGGAAGAGGCTATATTTATGTGTTTAGGAATGAAAAAGGAGTCCATAAATTTGAAAGAGAGCAGGGGCAGAAAGTAGGTACATGAGAGGATTTGGAGGTAGAAAGATAGAGGCTAAATGATATAGCGAAAAAAAAATATTTAACCACAACAAAATAACAAAACAAAGCAAAGCCTGTGTATTAGGGTTATAGCTCTTTAAATGGACAGTTGAATTTAAGGATGTAGCTGTTTTAATCAACAAGGTGCACTATTAAAGAATCTGCTTGCTTGTGTCCTGTTAGTGAGTACACAGGCAGTGTTAAAGACACACTGGAGAATGCTGCTTTTAAGGGTTCACCCGAGCTCCTGTAAGGAATCTGAGGATGCAGCAATCAAAGCAGCGCTTTCTACTTTGTGAACATCCTTCTACTTAGAGAAAAGCTATCATCCGCTGGGTCAAACTGAGTCAACTTTTTAACACAGAAAATTATGGAAATAGTCTGAAATATGCAAACATCTGCTTAGAGCAAAGGTATCACTGACTGGGTCAAATTGAGTTAATTTTTTAACTATAGCAAACTATGGAAATAGTCTGGAATAGCTATTTCGTAAAACTATTACAAGTAGCTTGGGGGATAATGCTGTCTTATAACTCTCTCAGCATTTCTGGGATAATGCCTAGTTCTGAACAAACTAGAAGCAATGAAAGCAATGACAACAACAAACGGATCACACATATGCAAAAAAATTCATTTTTTTCTTTACTGACATGAGATTTAACTCAGCTATGGGAACATATCTAAGTCAGTGTCAATATGTAGTCGCAAGTTATCAAAGTATAAATGAACATGAGCATGTGATACTGTGTTTTGGCATGAGACAGACATTAACATTTTACAATAGCCAGATCAAAAGCAAAGGAGATTATGACTGCATCATCCTGAAGGAACAGTATTAATTCTGATATCCCGCAGGCTTGTAAGATCCTGACTGCTCAACAGTGCTGAACAACACAAGTTATAACATCTAAGCACGACTTCCTTCTGTCCATGATGCTCGTGAGTGAAGCCAACTTTAGAGAAACTGAACTTCAAAAGAAGAAAAACTCTCTCAGACACTTATAAACAAAACCAGGAAAACTAACAATATCAGACCCCAAGTGATGACTAACAACTCCCATGGACATTTCCTCCCATTTTAGTTATTCACTCTGAGCACAGGTTGGCCTGAAGCTAATGGCAGCCCTCTACTGGAAGCATATCTCCAAGAGCGGGCTTACCAAGGACAGAGTGTCATGACACCCACCGCAGAAGAGAACAGAAAGGTGTGCAGCTGGAAAGCATCCTGTAACCTGTATGTAAGGGTAACAGGGAACTTTAACTCTTTCAACTACGAGGTCAAAGAATCCCATTTCTAGAAAATGTCTTATTGTACAGTAATATATAATCTACAACTGGAAACAGCATTTTCTTCACTTATAAGTTAATACCTCTTACTTTTGGAAAAATTATATTTAAACATCTATAAATTACCTTTCTCAATGCAGTTACTTTTAATGAACAGATGGCAGTTATAGTAAATAATTTCATTAGAAAAGTTTTACATTCTGGGTTAACTCACTCTTGGCAACCCATCACAGAAGACCCCAACTTCAGCATGTTCATATCGCCACACTGGACCCTTACAGGCAGCTACTTTTGTCTCACATCACCTCCTAAGTTTAAGATAACCATTTTCAAATATGGTGCTCCAGACAATTAACTTGGGATCTCAATGTTTTTATCTCTGACAATTAGGAAAAGTATAAGTACAGTCAAAGTGCAGAGTCCAGGATGTACAGTTTCAATACTCTGTTAACAAAATCTGTCATTTTTTCCCAGTCATCTTTTCTTTGAAGCTGAACTGTTAAGTTCATTATACAATTCTTACGAGACAATTACAAATACTTGGGCATATCTACACACATATTTAGTATGCAACAAAGAACAACAAGAAAATATTTTTCAAGAAGTCTTCATCATTTATTTATCAGAAAAGGCAACCAAAACATTTCTAAATTTACAGTATATTTGGTACAAAAATAAGGATTTCTCCAAAATATATACTAAAAATACAAAGCATAGGATCAAAACTACAAAGGAAAATCATATTTCTGTCACCCAAAACAAGAGTTTGTGGTCTCCTCCAACTGCACATAGTGGGAGTGTTCTATGCCAGGAAAGACCAGATCCGACAGCTACAGAACCAGTGAGGATGGGCTGGAAATATGTGAAGAATTAAGAAACACAGTGAATTCTCAACTCAAAAAAAAAAAAAAAGAAAAAAAGAAAACTGTTTTTCTTGTCCCCCCCTTTTTAAAGAAATTTATTTTACATTTAATAAGTACTTGTTAAGTGTTGATGAAATAATTGTCATTATTATAGTAAGAGATATTAGTTATTAAATTACTATCTCCTTAAGAGGCAGAGACAGCGTCAGAGGAGATATCTGTACAGTGTAACAGATGTGGACAGGAGTTCAGACAGATAGTAAAGATGCTCCTTTGTAAGATATATGTGGAGAAAAGTAACTACAAAGCAGTGGACTCTGACAGCCCATAAACTACTTTTATAAGAAACTAGAGAGATGGCTCAGTGGCTAAGGGCATTTTCAGAGAGATCCATGGGTTCAAGATCCAGTGCCCACATAGCTGTTCACAATCATCCCTCACTCCAGTTCTAGGGGATCCAATGCCTTTTTCTGACTTCCACACTACTAGGCATGCCTGTGGCTGCACATACATATATGCAGGCAAAAGACTCAAATGCATAAAAGAAGAAACATATTGAAAAACTATATTCGTAGCAGAAGCATAATAATGACGAAATAGAAATTGTCTACTTGCACCTGACTTGAATGAAAACCTAAGCCACCAAGAAATAATTGGTGGGGCTAGAGAGATGGCTCAGAGGTTAGGAGCACTGGCTGCTCTTTCAGAGGTCCATGGTGGCTCACAATCATCTATGATGACATCTGGTACTCTCTTCTGTACACTGTATACATAATAAATAAGTCTTAAAAAAAAAAAAAAAAAAAGGGCTGGAGAGATGGAGAGATGGCTCATCGGTTAAGAACACTGACTGTTCTTCAGGAGGACCCGAGTTCAATTCCCAGCATCCACATGGCAGCTAACAACTGTATGTTGATAATTCCCTTATACAGTTATACATGCAGGCAAAACACTAATTTACATAAAATAAAAGTAAATATTAAAGAAGAAATAATTGGCACAGTCTAGAATCAAATATTTTTGCAGTCTACACAAACCAAGAAAACAAAACTAACATACTTAAAGATAAAATGCAGACAAAACAGATGAAATATGGTTTTAATATTACTTTTGAGGAAAGCTACTGGTGATCAAAAATTTAAAAAAAAAAAAAAAACCTTTCAGTTTAAGCAGATATCAGAGTAAGAATCTTTAACTACTAATTATAAATTTGGGAGCTATGGATAGAAAAGTAAAAAATCCAGTTACAAAAAACAAAACAAAGAACCCAACCACTCACAAATGCCATGAAACATTTTCGTATTACCTGGGAGTGTCCTAAATGATGAATCTGAAACTGACTTGCCATTTTGCCAGGATATCCAGTGGTTGCAAATAGGTTTTCACTAATTGCAGACCACCTAGGAGATAAAAAAGCATAACAATAAGCATTGTCCTGCAGGCAATTGTAAGTTTTTCTATAACAGGCTATATCTGTCTGCGCAAAAGCAGGAATTTCATAATTCTAGATTTGTTAATCTTGCTCTCCATGTAGAGTTTCAGCTTACTTTGCTACGAATACTACCCCATTGTGTATATTTGTTGAATGCTCACTGTGAGACACAGGGCTAACTTCTAAGACGATGCACAGTTAACATCTCTACAGACAGAGACACAAGGCATCAGCCATGTAAAGAAATTAATTCTTAAGACCAAAAGTTGTGATCTGCCATGTGGGTGCTAAGCCATCTCTCCAGCCCCATTTATTGTAATCTTTTTTTTTTTTAAATTCATATGATACACTTGTGTTCAGGTCACTTAGACCACTCAAGCTTTTGGGTAGCTCAGGAGAAATCTCTGTATTCCCCTAAGTCAGCAAATGTTAGTAGAGACACAAAAGATGATTGGTACTGTTGATGTGGCGAAGAAGGCATAAGAATTCTTTGACAATAAATATCTGGTCTCAGACATTATTAGCTGTTCAACAGATCCTCTGTCTTTGTTCATACCAACTAAATCTGTCAGTGTACAACTCTAGGAAAGAGACATAGTTGGCATACGAAAGCCATAGCAACCCCAACAAATATGAGAATGCTCCATTTTCTCCTGTGATCTTAGGCAATGGGCACCAAACTAAGATATCTAGCCAGAGGAACATGTTGAATATCTTCTACTAATCTTCCTACTGCCTAAAGACAGGGTTTTTTATTGAGCCAGAATTCCTTATAAGCTGGCAGGCCTGCGAGCCAGGATCTATCTGTCTCCACTCCCCAGTGCTGGGGAGGTGCTGGACACTGGAAGTCAGGTCTCAGTGCCTGCCTAGTCAGTGTTCTTATCCACTGTGCCATCTCCCTAGCACTGTCTGAATTTTTAATGATATCAAAGAGCTGCTATATCATGCTGACTTAACTCTCCTGAGGAGACCTCTAACTTCTCTAAGTTCTCAGAAACCATTCCTATTCATTGATTTAAAAATACATGTTTACTTATATCTCTGAAATTTTGGTTATCTCATAATCTATAAAATTTTTAAAATATATAATTCCTTTTTATGTTCTTGGTGGTTTGCCTGCATGTATATATGTGTGAGGGTGTCAGAAGTCCTGGAACTGGAATTACAGACAGGTATGAACTGCCATGTGGGTGTTGAGAACTGAACTTTGGTCCTCTGGAAGAGCAGCCAGTGCTCTTAACTGCTGAGCCTTCTCTCCAGCCCCTAATCTATGGAATTCCAATACTGTGATGAATATATTTCATTCTTAAAAATAATGGAGGCTCCATGATTTTATTAGGGATATTTCAGACTTCATTTTTTAAAAAGCAAATTTCAAATGTCTCACTGTTCTTGGTCTGGCTATTTGTTTTTTCTATTATTTAAGGCTGGTTAATGACTATATAATGGAATAAAAAGACAAAAAGCAAAAAATATTAATTTAAATGAAAAACAAAGCAAAACAAAACTTCAGCATGTTAAAGATTCATACTAGCTGTTTAAAATACAGTGATATTTGTATGTAAACAAGGGTTTATGTCTTTTTGTACTTATCAGCACAGAACAATGAGGAACATAATCCTTTCCAACATTGAGGTAGGATTGGTAGACTAGTATATGTTCTCTATGAATAATAATTTTCTAAGTATTTGAAAAGCAGATTTCCCACTTGTCTAAAGCAGAAGACTAAGCAACTATATGCTAGGGAAAGCAAGATAATGCTTATAAAGCAACCAGACAAAGGAAACCAACCCTCAAACTCTAATGTAAAGGGGAGGGCTGGGGAATTATTCTGACAGTGGCATACCACCAAGTCAAGGATTCACACAGCTCCAGCAAAAACAGTACATTACCTAAACAAGTGTGCTCGATCCATGTGAACAGGTCTTGTCTCTTGAGGATAACTATAAAACAAGAGTTTGCATTTTGCAAGTTATGTGTTAGAATCAAGTTAAAGGTGTTTTCTCCTTGAAGCCCAATAAATTAAAACTGCAACAAATTCCAAGCAAGCACACACTTGGAAACAGACAGAAAAAGTGGACATGACTTAGAACTTAGACTAGGGCACCAGAGGGTCAGCACTCTTCTGTTTTTTAACTCTCCCAGAACTCCTGCCCTTCTATGGAGAGATTTGTTTTCATTCTACATGAAGGCCTATATGTACAAGAATGGCTCAATGGGTCATTTATGCAATGTAACATATATATTAAATAACTACCTGGACCGAGTGATATCCCAGATTATCCAATCATTTCCTGCAACAGCGCCAACTTTGAAGGTATTTTTCAAGCACCAGTGTGCTGACATTAATGGTGTCTGTTCTGACTGAAGAGATAAAATTGCCTGTTGGGCCATTAGATCATAAAACCGGATTGTGCCATTCTTCTCGGCAACCATCAGCTGTAGTGCAGGGAAAAAGAAGCAGAAGTTCAATGTCATAAAAATAAATATACATACACACATGTATTATGAACAGAAGTCAAATTCATAAGAAATGAGTTTATGTGAATTAGCAAAAAGACACAAAAAAGTTACATTAAATTTTAGGGTGTCAGCTTTGTCAGTATGGAAACGAAGATTAATCCTCTAGGAAAAGCTACCTTTAAGTTAGTTATGAAAGGCAATTATGTTATATGTCTCTACACAGTTTAGATTTTTCAAAGATAAGAAAAAGGCAGCATGGACGGCCAACGCAGACAGACAGGTCTGGATAGAAAGGTGGCCACTTCTTCTATTTAAAAGTGAATAACTGTTATGTGATTTGCATGGACCAATGCTGGGTGCCACTGTGTCCTGAAGTGTACTATGTCCAAAAGCAAAACAAAACTACCCAAAAATGCTGAAGTAGATACTAAAAGAAATAAAGCCAGAAGAACCACATGCCCATTTGCTAAACTTGCTCCTGCAAAGTCCTGTTGCAAGCTTACAAAGGTCTCTATAAAGTACTTAAAAAGCCAGTCCTGGCAAGAATAAAAGCAATCCGCTAGAGCCTGCAGATACAAAACCAGAAAAGGCTGATGATGCTGGAGATAAAAATGAAGCATGTGTATTGTTGATAATTCTACTTCTGTTGGCTATAAAATTTGAAAAAATATTTTAAAATCAAGTTTTAAAAAAATTCTCTTTTTAAAGCTTGCTATATAGCTAGCACACAGAACCCTTCACTATTGTGAAGAGAGCACATTACTGCAGAATGTTTCCAAAGCTAGACTGAGAACAGGAGAGGAAACACCTCTACCTGATAGTTTTGAGACTCTCTCTTGACTCATAGGATGAAGGATTACCTGACACGTATACACATGGCTACCTTAGCAAAAATGCCTTGTGCCGACGCAGGAAAACTCAAGGTTATTTCTATGTCTTCTTCTCCTTCTATCATCAACATACCTTCAGTTGTCTTAAAGACAGAGATCTGTTGGGATCTGACCTCTTAAAATTGACTCAGGCAGTCCAGGAGACTCACTGTCATGCTCTTCCACCAAAGAACACAGGGTTCCTTTCTAGCACGTGCACTGCTTGTAAGTCTACTGGTGGTTATACAGTTTGAAAAGGACTCAGGTGGACCTTTAGATTGATATTTCTACTATTTTCTATTTCGGAACTTCATGGTTGGCTTATAAAATGTTGTAAAACATGATGTGACAGTTATTATCGACTGTCAACTTGACAGAGTGTAGACACCTTTAGGAGATTAGGCTAGCAGAAGTGGAAGGATGTACTGTGACCTGCACTAAAACAAAATGAGCTGCTTACTGATGCAGATACGATGTGACCGCCAGCCTCTTGCTGGCAGGACTTTCCTTTCTTTCCCAAGATATTCTGGCCAGGTTTTCACTGTAGCAATGAAGAGAGCAGGCAAAACCCAACTTAACTGTGAAATGTCAACCTTCACTTTAACCTTTCCCATTCAGAACCTTAAGTATTGACTTCATTCAATTTTATGGTATCTTTCTAATTTTGGTAATTTATATATGAAGGGAGTTTGAAAACTTGTATACTGTTAATGAATGACTGCCCATGTCTTGTTTAAAATATCCTGATGGTTGATGATATCCTGATGGTTATCTCTAGTAAGCTACATACAAGTTGGCATGAGAAAAGTAGTTATAGGCTTGTTATGCAAAGCATCTAGTAAACATTAAATTTTTAAATCAAGAAAATACTGTTACTACCTAAATATTTCCTTGTTCTAAGATTTCAATAATTTTAGATATTTAATAAACAAATTTTATCACTACATAAAATATATAACCAAATACATATTTATACAAATACCAATTTTATAAAAATTACAATATGAAACTCTGAGACTCATGAAAGCAGGTCATTAGGATATCATGTATAGTAGAAAAGACTGCTGCAACTATGTTAGGTATGGCATTAATAATTAAAGTCCAAAGAATACGCTTTATCTTCTCTGTAAAGTTCTTTCTTTGTAAGAGTGTTCTTTTAATTTTGATTATAGAAAGGTGAAGACATTCCTGCAAGTGTGAGGTAACAGTGACAGAATAGAAAGAGGGGGAACTGGCATCAGAAACCCTGAATTCTAACATTTAGTGTAAGAAATGGCTTGGAGTTTGTTTTTTAATTATTTACAAAATGAGGAAAAACAATTTACAATCAGAATGTAAGAAAAGTTGACAATGCATGCGTGTGCATGGACACACACACACACACACACAGAATTAAATAGGACTAGTTTCAAGAAATAAGCAATCAACAATGTGAAAACTGTCTCCACTGAAGAATAAAGAAAAAAATCCACTAATGCATTGGAAATATTCCTGAGAGAATTTGAGAGAATATTGGTAACAAAATAAAATTATAGAGTCAAACTAAGGAATGCAATACAAGTAAAGTTAAAAGACCTTGATGACCTAAACTTCCCAGATAGATACACCTATATAAAAGTTAAAACTTAAGATCTGCACCTAAGAGAAAACTTGAGCCTCAAGTATGACCCATTTACTTAGCATAGGCTTCAACTTCCATCTACTGTCCTGCAAATGTTGTGACTTCATTTTTCTCTATGGCTGAACACCTGTTGATGGGCATCTAGGCTACTATATTAGCTATTCTGAATAGTGTGGCAAGTTTCAATAGACGTATTGATACACACACACACACACACACACACACACACACACACCCCTCAAAAGTTAACCATGAGAAGTGAAGAAGAAAAGATCTTAAGGGAAGGCTAATATTAGATAAGAACCTTAAAAGTTTCCTCAGGATGCCAGCATACACTCATTCCAGGAGAATCAAGAAGAAAATGAGCCGTCTGCTTTCCTTCCAAGTTCCAAATCCTATTAAAAAGAATTTGATGTTAAATATTCTTAATACATCACTACCAAAAGAAAATGAAACTTGGACAAATGTATTCAAAGCCATTAATTAAAGATTACTACACACATTTATATTTGGTAACTATCTTTGTGTAGTTGGAAAATGTCAAAGTAGAATAAAGAATTAAAGTTTTATCATGCTTAATTATGGAAAAAAGTCATGTATTTTCTAATTAATCTAACATAGTAACATTAATTAATTATGTATTCACTGTAAGCAAAATCAATGTCTCTAGGCCATTAATCAGGATGCATGCCTACTTAATTCATTTTAATTAACAATTATTCCTTCAATGGTGCTTAAACACACACACACACACACACACACACACACACACACACACACACACACACCCCTTTACAGGCCTTTCCATTTTCAAAATGAAATATAAAGGAGCAGATATGAAGTGATAGAAATTTTGTATACAGCCATTTTCCATAAGGCATATTCCTTCTACCTTTGGGTATGTCTTATCTCATAATTCCTGACCTGGCTGACTTCTCCAGTATTTTCTCCCCAAAGCTGGGCATGCTTAACAGTTACCAGATTGAAGATGGGCTAAAGAAAGAGGTCCTTGGTTCTACCTACTGCTTATCAATAAGCATCAGCTTATTCAAAAGTAGGTCCTTCATCTCAGGAACCTCAAGCCTGGCACTGTCCCTAGGAACTATGCTTTTTGTCCAGTTCATGATTCTCACCCAGCCGCTGTTACACAGTGCTGAGTAGAGTTAGCATGGCAGGAAAAAGAAGTTCAATGACTGGGGTGGCAAAGCACCTCAGCATTCTGGTCTTAAAGTGAACACATGCAAAGCAAAGGGGTGTCACTCAGTGAAGTTTGTGCCGAGCATACACAACATGGATCCCATTCTCAGCACCCTCTCGTAACAACCAATAATCAAAAGCATTCATTAGGCAGCACCCCCTTTCTTGTAAGTTATATGGTTCCTACTTTCTTTAGGACTCTAAAGCAGTTTGAAAAATTTAGGAATGTATTCAAAATTTATTTGTCAAAAGTATAGGATGTCAAATTTGAAATATTATAGTAACATATAAACTAGCACATGTTTCAGGATCAACTACTTGATTAAATATTAGAAGCATATCTTTTCTTTTACCAAAACAGACTTTTCATTTATTTTAACTATATGAACATGACAATTGTTTTTTAATTGAAGAAGCAAATCACTAAGAGTTTAAGTTCTTGTCATTCAATATCTAGAATAAGATTAGACATTAAAGCAACTAAATCTTTCTTCTTTATTGCCATTTCCATAATGAAGTATTGGGCTAGCATATATTTTATCACTACGGGAACAGGAGAAATTTGTTTTCTCAATCCAGTAAGTCTCAACAGAGGGTAGACTAAAACATCCATTCTTTTGATTTTATTTTAAAATGAATTTGATTTTTGCTGGCTATTATATAAATTGAACAAATACATGCCAAAATATTTTCATGACGTTTTCCCCTCTTCAAATAAAGAAGACAAAAGAGGTGAAAAATAGAGAGATAGTTATGAAAATAAGTCAATTAACTAAGTATATTGTGGTCTAATGAACCAAATTTTAGTCTAATTTCAGCAGTATGCTATCCTGATCAGAACCCGATGATCCTTTAGAAAAAAAGAGAGCTAGCTCAAACTTGAGGAGGGTCATATGGATTATATTTCAGAGGACTAGGATGCAATGATTTATGGGTTGTAATTATACACTGATTCAATAACTCCCAAATGTTGCATAATCTCAGTACTAAGTATGCAAAATACAACAAATTGGACTAAAATAAGTTATCCTAACTAAATTAGCTGCAGATGGTATAATTTAAGTTGTTATGTCTTATTTCCCTTTTTGATAGATTCCATAATTAGGCCTTCTGAAATCCTTTTGTGGAGTTCAACTTATTTTCTATCTTTACCAAATGGTTCATCTAGCAAATATATTAAGTCCATCTGATGATGTCACTTTTCTTTTTTAAAGTATATCATACATAGAAATGGAACATGAATCTTAAACATACAAAACACAGAATGCACTCACAAGGAACAGCAGCTAAACTCAGAGTGTTCCCACAGCACCACACATCATCCAAGCTGCTTTCTAATTGTGCTTCCTTACTCTCTGACAAAAGGTAAACAAGTCACTATTATGACTCCTGAGGAGGTAGCTTAGTTTTCAATAACACAGAAATAAAGCCACATACTATGTATTTTTGTTTTAGCTTCTTTTACTTACCTTCATGTTCTTTTTTCTTTTAAATATGAAATTTTCTTTTTTTTTTATTTAAAAAGGTCCCCCAGCTGTATATCCCTGGTAGCCCTCCTTTCCTTCCTCCCAGTTCCTCACCCCGCCCCCATTCCCCAAGGAGGGTCAGTTCAGTCTGACATATCCATTTGAGGTAGGTCTGGTTTCTTCATCCCAGTGTTAGGTCTGGGTTAGATGTTCCTATGTGGGGAATGGGCTCAAAGATGCCAGTTCATGTAGTCTGATCCTTCTCCATGAGGCTCCACAAACTGCCCATGCCATTCAACAGTCACTACCTTTGGAGGGTAGTTCCTTTCCCTGAAGGTTCCTCAATGGCTGTTTCTGATTCAGTGAGCTTCCAACAACTCCAGCCAGATGTCTCTGTGGGTCTCCTCCTCATGATCCCAATCCCTTTGCTCATATACGCTCTCCTCTCTCTCTTCAGCTGGACCTAGAGCTCAACCTGGTGCTTAGCTATGGATCCTGCTTCTGCCTCTATTCATTGCTGGATGAAGGTTCTATAATGACACTTAGGGTGATCATTCATTTGATTACAGGGGAAGTCCTGTCTAGGCACCTTCTCTACTATTTCTTGGAGTCCTAGCCAGGGACATCCTGTGAGTTCTTGGAGGTTTCCCTAGCACCTGGCCTCTTTCCAACCCCACAGTGGCTTCCTCTATCAAGATATCCATCTCTTCTTTTCTTCCTCTTTGTTGCTCCTCTCACTCAACCATCTCCTCTCATGATTTGTTCCCACCTCTCCTTGGTTGCTACCCATTAGGATTCCAATTTCCCAGGGGGATCCCTGGATGTCTCTCTTAAGTTCCTTCTGATCTCAAGTTGTTCAGGGGTTGTGGTTTGCAGCCTAGATATTCTTTGCTTTTTGTCTAAAATCCACTCATGAGTGAGTATATACTATTTACTTTTGCTTACCTTCATGTTCTTTTTTCTTTTAAATATGAAATTTTCTTTTTTTTTTTTATTTAAAAAGGTCCCCCAGCTGTATATCCCTGGTAGCCCTCCTTTCCTTCCTCCCAGTTCCTCACCCCGCCCCCATTCCCCAAGGAGGGTCTTTCTTTCTGGGCCTGTGTTACCTCACTCAGGATGATTCGCTCCAGATCCCTCCATTTGACTGCAAATTTTAGGATGTCATTTTTTTTTTTTTTTTCCAAACTGCTGAGTAGTACTCCATTGTATAAATGTACCATAGTTTGTTAATCCATTCTTCAGTTGAGGGACATCTAGGTTATTTCTAGGTTCTGGTTTTTACAAATGCTGCTGCTATGAACATAGTTGAGCTAATGCCTTTGGGATAAGAATGTGCATCCTTTGGGTATACGCCCAATAGTGGTACTGCTGGATCATTGGGGAGTTTGACTCCCAGTTTTCTGAGAAACCGCCATACTGCTTTCCAAAGTGGCTGTACCAGTTTACACTTCCACCAACAATGGAGGAGTGTTCCCCTTGCTCCACATCCCCTCCAGCATAGGTCTTCTATGTTTTTGATCTTAGCCAGGTTTAACACAATTGCATATGGTTATAATATCTCCCTTCATTTTAAAATTCTCAGTTCGACACACAACAGATATTCAGATTGTTCACAGGTTTTTACCAAAAAAAGTCAGTGTAATCTTCTTGTCCATGTCTAACTTCCATGTGACACCTCCTAACCCCTCTGCAGTACACAATGACTCCCACAATCCCTACTGTACGTACCTAGGTATGGGACTGCTGGATCAAGTTTATAAACGTATTTAACTTTGGCAAGACAGACATTTGGTCAAATAGTTTTCCAAGTTAGCTATACTATATTTTGTTCTTCCTTCACACATATGTCTTTATAATAACTACTGTAAAAAAGTAAAACTTTCATTTTATGTTCTAACAAAAAAAAAAAAATCACTTGTCTGAATGCAAAAAGCAGTGGTTTTCCAGATGCTTTTTCTTTGTTAAAACTGACTTCATTTCTAAGATTTTCATTATTATTATTATTTTTTTAAATTGTGCAGTGCTTGCGGAAGGTTTCTCTACAGCTAGAGTTACAGGTGCTTTTGAGCATCCTGAAGTGGGCATTAAGAACTACAGCTGTTCTCTACAAAAACTGTCCTCTACAAGGGCAGCATGTACTCTTAACCATTTAGCCATCTTTCTAGGCACTAAGCTGAGAGAGTTCTTAAATCACTGTTCTTTTCCTCCTGCTTTTGATGTTATTTCCATGATCTATGTATGGATATATTTAGACAAAATTTAAAATGTCTTTATCCTGCCTATTTTCTTTCTTCATTCATTCATTCATTCGTTCATTCATTTGAGAAGCCTCAACTAGGGAAATGCCTCCATCTAGATTCACTATAGGCAAGTCCATGGGATGTTTTCTTCATTAATGACTGATGTGGGTGGGATGGGCCTACCTATTGAGTTGCATAAGAAAGCAGCTGAGAAGTCCATGCAGAGAAAGGCAGTAAACACCATTCCTCCATGGCTTCATTTGTTCCTGATGCCAGGTTCCTGCCTTGAGCTCCTACTGACTTCCCCATTGATGGAGTGTGACCTGAGAGTTTAAGCTGTTCTTCCCAAGTTGCTTTTGGCTAAGGTATTCTAACACTACAGCTGAGATCCTGACTAAGACAGTAGAGGCACACTATGCAGCAGATTCCTTATAATGAGATGGTTCTTCCCATCTCCTTCTGTGAGATCATAATAGAAAGCTATTTCCTAATGTCTTCTCATGTGCAATTTGTTGTGTGCTTACTAAGATCATGAAGTGTTCTGCCTAGCAAAGCACTGCTTGTATATGTCATATTCTTAAAACTTTGCTTATTAGTTTAATTACTTAATTATATACACTAACAAAATGTGAAAACAAGAGCTATTTCAGTGAAATGAAGTTGATGGCAACTAATTAATATTAAAAATCTAAAATAGGTATGTAAAACAAACAAGCACAAAAAATCAAATATTGACCATTCTAAATTGACTTTTTAAAAACCATGCTCTTTACACTGTACATATTTTATTATGGTAGTTGCTCATAAAGCAACTAGACAGGCAAACAGAGAATGTACAGAGTAAGAATGCTCCAATGGCAATCAATGGATTAAACTTAAGAAAAAGACCTTTGCCTTACTAGCAAATGAATCTTCCATGTGTTGGATAATTAAATAAGTGGCAGACAGGATTTTAAGATGTCTTCCCAGCTTTCTGCTTTTCTAAAATCTACCAGTATAATCCATAGCAGATAGGAGGACTTTTCATAAGGAGACACTGAAATTTGAAAATCTGTCTTAATAGTTCCAAATTCATTTGTTAACAATGGGTTCATAATATTTTTCAAGAAAACTGTTCCAGTAGAGAATGAGAAAAGCTTTAGCCAGGGAATGGGATCTCCCTTCTCTGTGGCAGGCAGAGCACTTGCCTACCACGTCTAAGGCCTTGGGTCAGATCCCCAGTACCTCAAAGGGAAAAGAAAGAAGTAAATCAGCAAACAGCATTCTCCATGCACACAACCACATTCATGAGGGAAACAGGCAGTTTATAAAAGTACGATGTCAATGTTGTCAGGTAAAATTACTGGGGCCAAAATGTCAAAAGCTATATGAAATGGATAGGAACATATATATCTGACATTAAATTTCAGAGGTAAAGGTTTTAAGGTCCTTATCAAGAATCCAATCTCCAATGAAACAAAGGGCACTAGAGAACTGGATGATACAGCATCATGTTCAAAGGCAAAGAAACAGCAGTTTTTACCCAATTTGAACTGTAACAAAGAACTTCCCATTCCAGCACCATCCTGTAAATAGAAGTTGGATTTAGCTGTAACATGGAGGAATCAAAAGTTATCTGGGTCTATGTTTATGAATTATATTTGCTTTACTTTTTCTGCTGTCTTGCTATAATCATTGCCTCATTTTAGGCTGAGTGCTTTTCAACAAAATGTTAAATTTCCTTACCATATAGTATTAAAATATAACTGTCATATAATTAATTAATTAAAAAAAATCCCACAAATTGTGTGTTGGTATATGAAATACCACAAGCATTTTTAATAATCCTTTCAACTTATAACTGGTGGTAGATGCTGTTTGAGAACTCTAGAGGAATTTTCTGCATAACATACTGGTCTTTTCATTATTTCAGTCGGCAGCTCATTGTCTGCTAGATAGTATGTGGCAGAAGAACCTTTCTGCTAGCAAATGTTTTTAAACAACAGACAAAAGAAGGGATGGATGACATTAAGTGACACATCTGTATTCATTAAAGCCAAATACAAACCACAGTGTTTCTAAAAGACACAACTAGATCATATGAATTGGTGTGCTGATTAACTAAATAGAAAAAAACAAACAAAAAAAGAGAGCAGAGATGCAGTTGTACGGATGAGAAGGAACTTTTATAATATCCTTTGTGCAAAAATGGGACCTTCTGTGTTGACAAATACAATTTTTTGTTGAATTTGTTGTGATAGCAAACGGAGGACTTCCCTTTTTACTTATCAATCACCAAGTAACTAATATTACATGATTAGAGAAAGTAACAGTGCATTTCTTTACTGAAGCCACAATAAAAAAAAAGAATGAGACAAAAGAACTAGTGCTAATATATCTGGTTTTAGGGCAAAGTTCAGAGGTGGGATTCTTATACTAGAAAGCCCAAATCTAATCATCAAATCTTGAAGACAGGTTTGCAAGTTACAGTGGTGTACAGTTTTTTGTTAGGTTACAGCTTGGACTACAGAAGTCTGACAGCTATGTAAAGCCCTAGAAATAGAGACAAATAAATGGTGTGATAATTTGAAGTAGGGATTTGTCAAAGGTTATGTTAATATATGTCAGATTTCCAAATATACTCTGAAATCAACATTAGAATTGAATTTTATATTTTTTAAATACTGAAGTTCACTAAGGAAGTAGTGTCAAAAACTTTAATATACTTGCAATAGTAATGATGATAGAAATGGATTGCTAGCCACAGAACAAGAATTAAAAGATTAAAATGAGAATTGCCTATGCTTCTATTTTATCTTTCATTAGCATTAATTAATTTACTGGATTAATAAAGATATGCAAATATGATCCTGTTTGTAGTGTACTTATTTCCTGAATTATTTAATTGTAACATAATAATGAACAATACATTATCCTGATTTCACTATATGTTGGGAATTATTTAGGCATTGTCTCCATAAACATCTCTCTCCTTAGGCATCAGGGAACTCTGTGGAATAGGAGGTGGAAAGATTATATAGAGATGGAAGATACCAATAGACACAAGAGAACAGACACACGTATGAACTGAGACTGTAATAGCATGGATGAGGCCTATAACAGGTCCCAGCCAGATGGGCTGCTAGAACTGAGAGGGGGAGTGAACACAATCACCCACCCCTAAATCAAATAGTTTTCTCTAGCCAATAACTATTCATAAAAGTAATTTTCTCTAAAGTTCAAAGGAGTCTCACTATGCATACAAACCACACTTAAGGGCAGGTCCCATGCACAACAGTAGATGCAAGCACAAAAAAGACTCAGTAGAGAGTTTCTCTGTCTCATCATGCTTTACTCAGACATTCTCTCTCTCTCTCACCACCTCCATATATGTTTATATATTTTAATGTTTTATTTTAAATTTATTTTTAGATATACATATATAATATTCTTATTTATATATAACAACATATAAACATATATCAAATAAAGGTACATATAAATATATTAGCATGTTAAATATAATTATAAAATATAATTAATATATTTTAATATATAATTTGGTTTACCTTACAGGTCTTTTGCTTATATATCAAGGTTTCCAGTATTGTGATTTTATGGGATTCCTGTGTGTGCCAATGTGTATGTCTCTGTGTCTATATGTGCTTCTGCTGTGTTTTTCTTTGATTCTTGATTTTTTCCTGTTCCTTTTTGGTCTTATTTGTTTGTTTTTATTTTATCTTATTTTATTATTATTATTTAGATGTCTGTTTTATAGTTAAAGAGAGTAGCAAAGGGTGTGAATTTGGGTGAGAGGAGCTGGGGAAGAGGGAAACCCTAATCAGAATATACTGTGTGTGTGTGTGTATATACATATATATATATATTTATGTATTTTTTCAATAAAAAAGGAAAAACAAAGAAATAAATAAATCTAAACCAAACCAAAAAGAAATCTCCAGAGACCAATCACAGGCTACTGAGCCAAAACATTACAATTTCCTAAATTCTAAAATGTTTATTAAAATAAAATAACAACTCACAAATGAGGCTGTAACACAAACAACATACCTGCAGGTGTGGTCATCACTTACACTTGCAATTTCATGGCCTTCCTTGGGATGAAACACCAGGTCATTAATGAAATCTGAATGGCCCTCCAAAACCTGCAAGAGAGCTCAGTAAGGAAGCATGTCCACAACCTACAATAGCCCTAGCTAATATTTACACTTTGTAATTTTTCCCTTCTTTTTTATTGTTTTAATTTATTGACACAGAGTTTCTTCATGTAGTCCTGATTGTCCTGGAACTTTGCAGACCAGGCTATCCTTGAACTTGAACTCACGACTCATGGAAATCATCTGCTTCTGCCTCCTGAATGCTGAGATTGAAGGTATGAGTAACCACCACCCAGAGTACTTTTTTTCTATAAATGTATTTTAGGAAAGCTGCTTTTTTAAAAGTATGGTTTATAGAGCCACTTTCCTAAAAGGCTATCTTGGAAAGAAGTCAGTCATTCAACATACAGCTTTTCTTTTCTAGTATGCATATCTTATAGAAACACACTATTTTTTTTAATTGGCATCTGTCTTCATAATAACTCTATGCTCAGTTATTACATAAAGTTCAAATAAAAATTAAAGTTGCAAAAACTCCCTGTGGCTCTTCCTGGACATTCACAGGACATTGCTGCCCTGTGTTGTTGCATCTATTTTCTTAAAGAGGTCTGCATTTAATTTTCTAAACATCTATTTCTACCTTTATTGAGGTCTCATTAAAACAATCACATATTTAAAGAGTACATACATATACTGTAACATATTTATAGCAACAAAGCTTATTTACCCATCATAAGTTTTTAGGTTAACTTGCTTCATTTTTCTTATGTGTATTGTGAAAACACCTAGGACTTACTCCCTGAGCAAATTTTAATACAGAATATTATCTTTCATTTTTATAATTATCAATGCATACATCATGCTCATACTCCTTTCACCACCACTCTGTAATCTTGCCTACACTATTCTGTATGCAATATTTGTCCCTTGAAGATATATTTTATTTCATCCTTACTACAATCATCTGTAAACTATTCTCTTACTTGCTGTTCCTAGCATCTATAAGTGTACTATTTACTAAACAGCTGCTTCTAACAACCTAGTTACTAGGGTGTATAACATAGTAAATGAAACTTAAATAACAGACTTTAAAGAGATGGTGAATCATAATTAACACCTTGACTGGATCTTGAACTAACTAAGACACAAGCCTTTGGACTAAAGGGAGGAGAAGTCTTTTGCCCAGAGTGGCTGGCACCAGATATAAAGAAGTCCCAGGAAGAACCAGTGTTGCTTGTCAGACTACCTTCACTTCTTGCTGGTGTGTCCAGCCTGCTGTTAAGGCTGTCCATATCCTTTGCTGATAACAGAGTGCCCACATGATCTCACTGAGAAACTTCTAGGCCTTCAAGACCACACTAACGGAACAACAGGGTTCCCAGCCTTTTCAGCATGGAGACTGCCCTTGTTGGATGATGTAGCTTCTATTAATAATGGCAGTGGATCTAATAAATCCACTTTTATAAAATATCTTTATTCTACTGCTTCTGTTCTTCTAAAGAATTCTTGACTAATCCAATAGCCATTAAAAGGTCACTTTTAATCATGATAGACACAATTTGATAGGCAAAGAAAATGAACATACTTTAATATACCAATTTATTGTACTTGTCAATATACCTTATATTCATTTTTATCTTGAAGATCTGAAGTAAATAATCTAATCTTCATATCAGCAGCTGAAGTACAAAATCTGAAGAAAGAAAACAAACCCATTTTTAGCTTTTGCAAATCAACACTCCCTACTCCCTCACTGCTACCTTTGCCTCTATGTCATCAAATCTTAAATCTTGTCATAACTCATGATGCTTTTTGGGACTGGTGGTGGTAGGGGCAGGGGTTATTACATTTTGCACTAAAAAATATTACAGCCATTAAAGAAAGCAGGAGACAAAATCAGTGTTCTATTTTAGAACACATAAAATGTTAATACATTCTGGGTTTGTGTCTTAAACTATAAACACAGAATTTCATATTAAGTTGGCATGGAAAACCTTGCATTCTCCCTCTCTGAATTTTTGCTACATTAGGGGTTCACAAGTCATCCTTTAAGAAGGGCAGAAAACCTCAGAGAATTGAAATAAGATGAGACATTTGCTCTCTAATACTATGAAAGAAAAGAAGCGTGGATCAAAAGTGAGGCAAGTCAGGAAGAGGGCAACAAACACAGACCGCAACCAACTCGACCTTGACAATGAGACTCTAGGTCATGCTTAGCCATCTACAGTGCCCACTCTGCAATCACAAAGCATAGCCTATTGATTTCAGAATATTCTTAAAAAATAAAGCCAATAATAGATCGTATGACTATAATCATATACAGTTACATATAAACCAGGGGTGTCTAACTTCTTGGCTTCTTTTAGCTCTATTGGTACAGAATTGTCTTGAGGAAGACACTAAATATATAAATATTAGTAGAATTAGTGAGTAAACAAGTCTGTGTATAACTTTTATGATATCTACTGCCACAGATAAGCAAGAAGTCTTCACATAATAATCGCAATTATGAAGCACCTGCTTGAAGAATCTTGAAACGATCAAGCAGGCCCAAGTTTGTCAACATGCAGGAAGAAGGCGAACATATCTAAGTAATACAACATCACTTTCTCTCTTTACTATGAAAGTAGAAGGGCAAACAGTAGGGGCTGGAGAGATGGCTCAGTGGCTAAGAGCACTGACTGACTGTTCTTCCAGAGGACCTGAGTTTGATTCCCGGCATCTACATGGCAGCTACCAACTGTCTGTAATTCCAAGATCTGACACCCTTACACAGTTATACATGCAGGGAAAACACCAATTCACGTAAAATAAAAATAAATAATTTTTTTTTCTTAAAAGGGCAAACAGTAAACAAATGGGAGACCCACCCTACACTGTATCTGAGAAGCCACTGAGTCAGCACTTGGTTTGATGGAAGTGGTCACAATTCTCAGTGTACTATCAACATGACTGCCAGACAGACAGTCTGGTTTGAATTTTACTATTGGTGTTCTATATTTTTTAAAAATAGTTGTCCACAAATTTAAGTGCTGTCAAGAATTAATGACATGAACCAGGTGTGAAGCAAGGAATATTTATCTCTGGAAAGATGGGATTTAAAGTGTAAATTAGAAAAATAAAAAAAGCTGGCAAAAAGAGACATGACCAAGTTTTTAAGCTGACTGTCATATTACAACTGTATGCACTCCTTTTGAGAACTAGAAGGGTATGTATCATGTTAATGTACTCTGCTGTTGGCTTGATACAATTCAGAATTTTCACTGAGAGAAATTCAAGTGCATGACTGAAAGAACACTAGATCATCAAATCAGCATAGCTCCTTCCTCTATCACGGTGGCACCAGATGTCCACTGTTTGTAGTGGTAGGTCAAACTGTGCTGGTAATCATCGTGCTTCACTCTCTATGTCACTCTGAGCACATTAACATCCAATGGTGCCAATTCAGCTGTTCATGCTTGGAAGATAATACATTAGAAGCCACATGTCACCTGATGTGGAATGTCTTTCTGTATGCTGTAAATAAAGAAACTGTCTTGGCCTATGGCAAGCACTTTAGAAGTAGGCAGGGAAATTGGAGCATAGATAGGGGAAGAATCAAAGGAGACACCATACAGCCGCTCAAGAATCAACATGTAAAAGTAACTCAGACAAAGCACAGGACACATGGCAAGACAGATTAATGGAAATGGGTTAAATCAAGATGCAAGAGTTAGCTAGCAATATGCCTGAGCCACAGGCTGAGCAGAATATAATTAATATATAAGTGTCTGAGTTGTTTTTGGGAGCCTAAGTAGTGGCTGCAGGTGGATCCAAACTGTGGGGCTAGTCTGGGCCAGAAACTTATTACAGCCACCACAAGACTGAAGCCATGAATGCACCAAAATAGTAAGAGCATACACATATTTATTTTATGTGACGGTATGGCACAATGTTGTCATCTACAAAGTTCCTGCTTAAGAACTGCATGATTCAGCTACCTGCCTCCTCACTCATAATGTTTCATTTAAGTTTATGAGTTTGAGTTGGGCTTGCTTCATAGCTAGAGCCATATGCAGCCTTGGGCTGGGGGATGGATATTCCTGTGAGAAATGAAAAGTTTTGATATAGAAACAATACATTTATGCTGTCAGCTTGCTCTAAAACATTCTTTAAATCATATATAAGTTCCAATAATGATTTGAGACAGCTTATAATAAGAGATAAACAAGACCCCTCAAAAAAATGATAAGCTGTTGTAAATCCATTGAAATATGGAGAAATAAGCAACAAAGAATAAGATGAGTCAGTATCTGATACAGTAGAATAGACTATGAGAAACACCACAAAATCAAATACAAAACAGTGGGAACAAGATGGCTGCTATTACATGTTATTGTCTAGGTGCATACTGTGAACTTTCTGTTGAATACAAAGGCAAACAAAAAGCATATCAGCTATTGTAATCACTTATACATGCTGACAAGAGATGCTGTATAGATCATTTGAAGTTAAATTAGATAAAAGTTGTAAATCTGCTGGGCATAGTGGCACATGCCATTTGGAAGAGAAAGCCAGAAGGATTTCTGAGAGATCAAGGCCTGTGGGAGGAGGTACACAAACTATCTGGGGGGAAAAAAGGCTAGACATCTCATAGAAAAAACAAATCATGAAAGTGCTGAAAGTTACTAGTCACAAGGGAAATGCCATGTTTTAACGCTATCAGGAAACCTCAGAACTGAACTAGAGCGGCTAAAATTAAATGTACTAACTGTGGGGAACAGGAGGAGCAACGTGGACACTCGCATTATTCCCTGCAATATACAATGGTAGAGAAGCTTCAGACAGGGCCCTCCTCTCATGTTCTGTAGTGCTACAGGGCCCAGGCACCTCAGGCAAGTGCTCTACCACCGAGCTACATTCATAGCCCCAGAATGTGGCACTTTTGAAAAGTTCTTATTTTACGTGTGTGTTTTGCCTGCATGTATGTATATACATCACATGCAAACCTGGTGCCTGCAGAAGCCAGGAGGAGAGCTGTGACCCCGTGTGTGTGCAGAGGCAGGAGGAGGGCTGTGACCCCGTGTGTGTGCAGAGGCAGGAGGAG
>PVIH01015370.1:0-49922 GCA_004025045.1 Sigmodon hispidus | reverse complement strand
GAGTTCAGGGCCAGCCTGGTCTACAAAGAGAGTTCAAGGACAGCCAGTGCTGTTACACAGGGAAGTTCTGTCTTGAAAATCAAAACAAAACAAAAAAAACAAAAACAGAAAAAAAAGAACAAAAATAAATCACACCACCACACTGATAATGGGCCATTTGTGATTTTATTTTCTGATTAAACATTGATGGATGTTTAATATGTTCTATGACTACAAACATATGTAAAATTGAGCATCTCTAATCTGCACATCTACAATATAAAATGTGCCAAAGTGTGAATGACTTTGTATGCTGGTATGATCCCTCAAGTGAAAATCTTTATGCCTGATTTTCAGATGACAGGTGCCAGTCAAAATGCAAGTCTACTAAAAATTGTATAATTAAATTCTCTGTGTCATTTAGCTATGTTCTAGTTATGAGCTCTTGTATACAATGACATCTTTTTTTTTAAGTCCACTAACTCCAGTAAGTAAATGAGTAGCATGAATGGACTTGTTTGTAAATGGGGAGATCATAATAGTGGATATGAAACTGAGAGGACTGATAACTGAGTTTGATGGCATGTATGATGTAAAATCACCAAGTAATAGATAAAAATTAAATAAAATGTAAAAATATTCCTTCAGGGTGTGTATATATATACATATATATATATATGTGTGTGTGTATGTATACAATGAGTATGAATCAATTAATTTCATGTTTAAACTTCCTATACTGTTATGTATATACTTTTCAAATTTGAAAGAATATTCCAAACACTTCTGGGAATATTCATCATATACATGTTGATAACTCACTCAGTTTCAAACATGCTTATGTAAAACCTAAAATATGTTGATTGTAAATTTGTAGCACGTGTTCCTCTTCCCTTTAGTGTGAAGCTTTACATGTTCTCCAGAGATCTGCATTACCTGCTTTCTGTATGCTATACATGAAATTTACAACTCTAATTATTCCTAATATGTTTCATAACTGTTTTTGTCTTCTGACTTGGGCAGAATTTATTGTAAAGAAGTAGAATTTATGTAATGTGCCATAACTGAAGGATTTTTTGGTGTTATAGATTGTCTGTGATGGTACTGGACAGCTGAACAACAGCTTTTTATCAAATGATGCCTTTTATCTGGGGAATAATTATTGCAGAGTATCTTGTTATCTTTGCAACATATTTCAACTAGTATTGGATATTTCAGGGTAAAAATGTGCTTCTGTAGAAAGCTAGGCTATTTAAAAGTTTTTATGAAGCTCAATGGGCATTTTTTGATGTGTCAGGGTTATCAATTTATATTGTTGCATATGTCAGGAAACAGGTGGATGGCACTATCTCTTGGCATAGTGGTACCTAGGCTCCATTCCCTGCTGAGTTAAATGGCTTTAGACAAAAGCCTCTAAAGTGCTTTCTGCTTCCGTGTTCTTAATAGTGAAGCAGAAAGTAATATTTGCTATCACTGACCTCATGGAGATGGTAGATTGCTAATTAGATTACGTCTTAAAAGCACTTTGTGCTCTGTTGAGAAATATGCTGTCTCAAATTAAGTAGTGCCTATGGTTTTATAAATATAAACATATTGCCAAGAGATAAATCATTGATGGATCAGAGCATGCAGACCAGATAACAGACATTAGTAACATCAGTGTGAGGGAAAACAAAGAGGAGGGCTTTCCCTTGGAAGAAGGGGCTCCTGGTCAGATTTAGACAAGGACCATGGCCACATGAGCCAAATGGCTTTTGCTCATTTTTGGGGAGAATTAACTGAATTTTAAAGGGTAGGATAAGTGGAGGCAACCAGCATTATTTTGTACCTGCTTTCAAAGCCCTTTTGGTTGAATCAGTGTGATAATTTCTTTATCTCCCTAGTAATTTTTGAAAGAATGTTTTCTTGTTAAAGCTGCTATGTTGGATCTACAGCTTACTGATTTTACTTCTTGTCATAAGTGAGTGGTTAGAAACAAGTGCAGACACATATCTGTCTTCCCACAATGTAGGATTTTTTTAAAGTAGAATTTCTCAAGCTCTTTCACTTCATTGGTTTTAATTTACCAAGTACTCTTAATGTCACTTGGTATTATTGCCCATTTGCAAACATTTTTTTAAAATCCCATTTCAATCTTAATTGCTTATTATTAGCTTTCAGATAATACTATATTTCATCCAATGATATATAGTTTACTGGATGGCTATGGATGAGCTAAAGCAGTTGTGGTTGATTCAAAGGATCCTTACTATGGATAAGAGGTAGAAAACCAAGATACTGTGGCAGTTCGATGTAATTGGCTCCCATAATCTCAAAGAGTGCCACTACTAGAAGGTGTGGCCTTGTTGAAGTAGGTATGGTCTTGTTGGAGGAAGTGTGTCATTGTGGGGCTGGGCTTTAAGGTACCCTTTGCTCAAGATACAGCCCAGTGTCATAGTCCACTTCCTGTTGCCTTCTGATCAAGATATATCCAACACCATGTCTGCCTGCTCACCACAATGCTCCTTGCCATGATTATAATGGACTGAACCTCTGAACTATTAGCCACCACCTCAATGAAATGTTTTCCTTTATAAGTGTTTTTCCAGTCATGATGTTCTCTTCACAACAATAGGAACCCTACGACTGATGCAAAGAGAGTTACCAGGTACATAAGATATGAAGCTAAGTAACCTAGTTACAGAATTGAAGTGTTCTGGCTCAGGTCTGCAAAAGCCCTGGCACAGGGCTGCTTCCAGTTGCAAACTTGGTTCAAAGTGTTCTTGGTCTACTCTAGACAAGTGACAGTTCTAGCAGACTGGATCAAGCAGGTGGATCCTGTGGAGTGGAAGCACTCTGGAGACAGTTCATTGCCTGTCCTAGAATGCACATTGGATGGCCTGATGGTGCAGTGGATGCTGCCTGTAGTCAGCATTAGGTGCCTCCTGATGTAGGATTTGCATGATTCATTGATCTAGAAGTTGGATAAACTCACACTTTGGTTCTGTGGTTCTGATTTAATTACTAAGTTCATAAGTGGTAATGTTTTATTTATGCACATAAGTGATCAATCTGTGCCTCATGATTTGTGAGGGACAGATTGTCATCATTCGCTTTTACAATGAAAATGAAAAATCATTCTGCTTCAACATTTGGACCTAAGATTGATCAAACTGCTGTTTTACAAAAATTGATATAGCCTGAGAGCTACCACAACCTCATCTCTATATCCTTTTTAGATCTCTTATCTGTAAGGCAGCAGAAAGAAATGATAGCTAATTGGTATCTGAATATCCCGCCAAATTATTCTAGAAAATGTTCTCTTACCTTTAGCCACACATTTGGAAGGAAAGAAGCCCAGGATTCCTGACTATGACATTGACATGTCTTCTAAAATATGATGTGGGCTTTATTCAAAGCAACTGGGCATCCAACCTGAATTTACTCATTCACGATCTTCTGGATTCCACCTGATCCTGTCCAGACTTGGTCATGGCCAGCTCTCAGTTCTAGCATGAAAGTAGAAATTTGCATGGCCTTCTAGGTAAAGTATGGAGTTTGTAGCCTCTGTCTCTTTCAACATGGTGCTCAACATTCTGTAGTATAGTTGTCTTTTTGTTTTGTTTTCCCAGATGTTAGCTTTGTATGGCTAGGAAATTTTTTTTTTGTCTATCTTCCCAGTGTCTTTGTCTGTAGTGCCAATAAATGCGTGTTGAGTAAGAAAAATTATAATTCTTGAGTGCTGTAAATTTAGCCTGCCAAAAGTCATACAAAAAGATCCATCTTTCAGTGGATGGCAGTACAACTAGGTTTCTAGAAACCTAAGTGTACTATAAACTGTTATCTTTCAAATTGCACCAAAGATCTTGTTAAAATCTGGGTTCAAATTCTGTGAGGCCTGAGATCCTTATTTTTCCAAACTCCCAAGTGAGGTTAATGATAAAGTTTGTAGACTGTACTTTGAGAATTAAGAATCTAGACCTTGGGTGAGTCTTATCTCATCTCCAAAGTTCATTTCATCATCAAGTTAAGTTGACTTTATTTCCTCTGTCCCAACCTGTCTGTTTCTGTAACCTCTGTTTTAGCCAAAGATTTCATTGTGCTTTGCATGGATCATTGCAACAGAATTCATCTCATCTAGCTATACCTTTCTCCTTTCTATTCTCTGTACTGTTGCCAAATGATATCCTGAAAATATGTTTCTGCTCATTCGAGTCTATTGTTGAAAGGCTTTCCAAAGAGGGTTAACGCTAACCCTAACCCTAACCAACAGTTCTTCTGCTGCTAGTATTTTAATTTTGGATGAGAACAGGGCTGTGCTAAACAACAAAAAGACTGGGGAGCTGAGAATGTAGGTGTTTGTAAACCAGTCATTAGCCAATCCAAGTGTCCCCCACCCCTCCCTCCCTCCCTCCGTCCTTCCTTCCCTCCCTCCCTCTCTTCCTAGAGCGGTACTTTTAAATTTTTTTTTGACATTTCCCACAATTGAAATACTGCTCACCAGTTCCTTTTTCTTTCAGGTTTCTTTTGCTGTGCTTGCAGCTGGGGTCTGTTAAGTGGTTAACATGCATATAGTCTCACTCAAGTAGGAACTCACAGATAATGCACTTTGCCCCAAGTGTAGGATGTTGTAGTAGCAGGAGAATGGCAGACTTCTAGAATTATGCTTTTCTTTCTTAGTAAAAGGAACTTACTGCACTTGTTGCAACAGGTATATTTAAGATGGCCAGACATTAGGAGATGTGGAGAAGAACAAAGAATTCTGTCCTCTTGGCATGCAGAAAAATAGGTTGACTCCAACCCTGGAATTCTAACTGTCCTGTCCTGACCACTGAGCTTCTGCTGCTGCTTCAGTGTGGCTGCATTCAGGGAAAAATAATGATCCCTGGTGATTTTTGGAAGTGTTTGTTTTCTTCCTTCTTTAATTTAGTAACTCATCACAGGGGTTGCTCTTTATTCATCATTCCTGGCTTTTCCTTATGCTGACTAATGCCTACAGCTGGCTCTCCAGAGAAAAGTGCTGGGGAGATCAATCAAATGAGATCTTAAAGGGTAAATAAGGTTTTGAAATGTGTTTGAGCAGCATCAATTGAGTTCAGTGGGAAAAAGTGCTTCCAAGGAAAGAAATTTGCCCAGTGAAATGTCTCCCAAATGGCAGCAGAGCCAACAGACCTCAGATGGTTGTTTTCTAGCCCAAGTGTCCAGTTCTGCTTAGATTTCCAATGGCTACGTAAAGCTTAAGAGCAAGGGAAAATGAAGTACATTTGACTTAAAGGAATTCACTAAAGGAGGATCAAAGTAGTGAAAAATGTACTTTTGCACACATTATTAAATGGGTGTGTGTGTATGTGTGTGTGTGTATGGGGGTGAGGGCTGCAGATTGGGAAAAGCTATATAAAATATCACCTTGCAATAATTTTTACACACCCATTTTCCAGCACCTATAAATCTCAACAAATATGGAGACTACAAAATATTTCAGGGAATATTCCAGAGGTTTGTAAAATTCAGTAGTTCTGGTTACTGTCTTCTCGTAAGTTCCAAAATAAGAAATTTTACTCTGCAAATCAATAAACTAAGTATCATTTATAGGATTTTATGTCATTGCAAATTTGAAAATTGTATTTTGTTTTTTGTTGTTATGACAATAATGTGGCCATGCCTAAAGAAATGAGTGAATATATCGACTATTCTAAGCCACTTGACATTGAACTGTTACACAGAGAATGCTAGTAGTTCTACAGAGGTCTAGTTGGCTAGTGGTCAATCATGGAGAATTGGCTAGAAGAGCCCCTCTTCCATTACACAAATGCTAAGAGTCATTAAAGACTCCCTGCCATGCCAAACCAGAAAACAAATCGATTCTGTGTTATATTAAAGAAAGCATACTTGGAAAAACAATTTTGTAAAAACATTATTGAACATGGTCCACAATCCAATATGATTTCATAATCACTAATTCTTTAAAAAAAAAACTGACACCAATCCTGTTAGAATAAAGAATTAAGGACTGACTGTCTAAAGAAGAACACAAGCCACAGTCAGTATGAATGTGTAGTAAGAGGAATTAGCATTGATATGCAAAGGGTCTCCATTACATATTGATGTGGTGTCCTTTAAGTAAATGCCCAGGAATGGTATTATTGGTTCACATTGTAGGTCTCTTTTTAGTGTTTTTGAAGAATCTCCATACCAACTTCCCATAGCGTGTGGACTGTTACAGTCCCAGTTCACATCCTTGCCAGAGTTTGTTGTTACTTTTCTTTTCTTTTCTTTTCTTTTCTTTTTTCTTTTCTTTTCTTTTCCTTTCTTTTCTTTCTTTCTTTTTTATTATTATGTATAAAGTCTCATTTTTTATCCATGTATCCCCTTGTTCAAACTCTTTTCCCCCTCTTACACCTCCCAGTGACTCTCTCTTCTCCCCATCTCCTTATCTCCTCCCCAGCAAGGGCAGGAGGTCCCAAGGTCCCAAGGTGGCTTAGTTCACCATCCACTCCAGGCAGATCCGCTTTCCTCACCCCAACATCAAGACTGAGTCAGGTGTTCCTCTGGAGGGAATAGGATTCAAGGTGCTGTACCAGTTACTTGTTTTCTTAAGCAGTGCCGTTCTGACTGGAGTGAGTGGGAATGTCAATGAAGTTTGGATTTCCATTTCTCTGATGGTAGTGAGGTTGAACTTTTTTGTTTTTCATTTGTTGAGAGCTATTTTTATTTCATTTGCCCAGTTATTGTTTACATTATTTAATTTTCTGGTCTAAATTTTATAATATTTTGTGTATTCTAGATATTAGTACTCTGCCAAATGAATAGATTTTTTCCTGTTCTATAGGTTGTCTTTTCTCTTTCTTAAGTAGTTGTTTATTATTCATTATTATATTATCTATTATTATTATCAGCAGCAATAGGAGTTCTAGTCAGAAAATACTTTTCAATGCCTACATTTTGAAGTATGTGTACTCCATAGTTGTTTCAAAGTAAAGATTCTTATATTAAGATATTTTATTTGGTATTAAATTTGTGCAGTATGAGAGATAGGGCATCTTATTTCTTTTGCAAGTATATACACCCAGTTTTTCCTGCACTATTGAAGAGGGTGTCTTTTCTCTAAGATGTATTTTTGTTATCTTTGTCAAAATCAAGTGGCTGTAGCTGAGTGAATTTATATGTGGTTCTTTAACTCTGTTCCACTGGTCTTTGTGCCAGTATTATGCTGTTCTTGTTTCTATGGCTGTGTAGTATAACTTGAAAATAGTATGGTAAGCTCTAGTAATGTTTTCTTCTTCTTTTTTATTATTATGAATAAAGAAGTCACATTTTCTATCCTTGTATATCCTTATTCAAGGTCCCTTCCCCCTCCCACCACATCAGGTCATTCTCTCTTCTCCACATCTCCCCATCCCCCCCATGGGCAGGCGGTCCCAAGGTCCCACGGTCCCAATATTGCTTAGTTCAGCCTCCACTCCTCACAAATCCAGTTTTCTCCCCCCAACATTAAGACTGAGTCAGGTGTTCCTCTAGGGGGAGAAATAGAATAGAACTTTGCTGCTTTTTCTGGTAGTCACTTATAATATTTAAATTGTAGAATGACAGATTTATTATGCCTCTTAGAAATCTTCTAATCCAGTAGTTTCTATACTGTGTTCCCAGATCCCAGCTGTTTCTAAAGGGACACCATTGTCAAGGAAACTACTAGGCATTATTGTTGATGAAAGCTAAGATGTAATGAGTTATTGTTTACAACATTAATATTGTTACTTCAGAATATTGAAGGGAGATGCACAGTTACTGTAAAACCTGTCCTTACTTTAGCTGTGACCCATAAATAGATATAATCCATTATCAAATTAATTAAATTTGATGTTTTTCTGTTAAACAGTGGAAGTTTGCAACAATGAAAATGATTTTTAAAAATTTTTGCTTTGCTCTGAATGTTGAACTTACGATTTCCGGTAGCAGAAGATTTGTAAACCTTCAGAAGTGTAAAATGGGCTTAACCTTCTATAAAAGACAGAGGAGGGTCATATGATTAGCTAGCAGCAAAACTGGGACAATGGACTAGGTTTCTAGTATAGGAACTTTAGAAGACACATTCAAACCATAGGAGAATGTTATAATAAGATGGGTTTATGATTCTTTATACACAAACCAAATAAAGACAAAGAAAAACTGTGGTGGAGCATAATGTAACAAGAGGCATAACAACACTTATAGAAAAGTGAGGTGGCCATTCAGAGGACTTGTCCCAGTTTTGCTGCTAGCTAATCATATGTCATTGTTTGAAATAAGCTTCCTCCACTTATACTGCTTTACAGGAGAGCCTCAAGAACTCATTTCACTTGGCAGATTTCAGTCTGTTGTGGTTTTCTATTCTAGAACACACACATCTTTTCTTTTAAAAATTTAATGAAGTGCTGCCACTTTTCTAGTGTTTTAAATGACTGATCATTTTTTTTGAGCTGGCACAGAAATGTTTGTTGTAAATGTTAATACTTAAAATACCATATTAGAAAAAGAAGAAAATGCCTTACCCATTTGGTGCGTGTTGTGAGTAGGGGTGGTGCCTGGTATGCATCCTAGAGTACAAGCTCTGCTAAGCTGGCATTTTGGGCATCCATGGATGGCTCACAGAGAAATGCTTTGGTCATATCATGACATCTAACCTCCTTGGTTACTGACCCAGTGTGCTGCAAGTCAGGGCCATGGTGTTAGTGAGTTAAATACCCACAAAGTGACTCTGCCACTCCCAATAGTGGATGAGTAGAAAGTTTCCAACCTTGGAGGTGTCAAGTTGTATGATACCAAGTGTGCCTAAGTGAGGCAAGCAAGATAAATTCTTAAGACAACCATCCTACAATCAAGGATGTTTCATGATAGTACCAAACTACGCAGCCCTTATGGGTCTGGAACTGCAACATAGGTCACCTTGGATCCTACTTATAATGATATTCCCCTCTGTTCCTTGTAAGGGCTGGGGTGACAGGTGTGAGCCTCTGTGTTCCATCACAAGTTCAGGATTCAAAGTAACACTTGGAATTTGAGATACACCTTTCCTGTGTGTGATTTCCCTTGAAACACAGATAAGCTTCAGAGCCCAAAGTTGCATATTTGGTGGGTTCTTTTCTGCTGGCTTAATGGGCATATTATAAGGGGGTGGTAATTATCAAAAGATTCTATAACTCCCTGGCCAATTTTAGTATTTTATGTGTGTTGTTGAAGTGATGATATCATAAAAAAAGTTCTGTCAGGAAAAGAAATATTTGCAACATGCAGATTCCTTAATCATTTTTCCCCACTTGGGACAGTAGAATGGGATACACATAAAGATTTTACCATTGAAGCAAAAATTGTACATGTCATCCAAGATGATTGGACAATGAATTCTATTTAATAATTCAATAGAAATAATTCAACGACAACCTTGTAAGCCCTTATTTAAAGGAGTAGATGAAAAGACAGCTTTTCAGAACAGACTGTGAAGCTGCAGTGAGGGAAAATGGAGGGATGGAGGGAGCTTTTCAGCTTCTTTGTAAGGCAGTGTACATTATGTTCAATTTAGTGGAATTTTAAAAATGTTTTTGTTTTTTGGGAATTACACAGATTCCCCAGCTCCTTTCAGACTCTCCCTCCCTACAAAACTTCATGTCTTTTCTTAAAAAACAAAAAAACAAAAAAACAAAAACAGAACACTCTCACAAAAATACGGAGTTAGATTTGTGTTGACTAACTTCTCCTGATCATGAAGTCTGCCATGAACCATGGTTGATATAGCCAGTGTTGCTCCACTAGAATACAGTGATATAAAGGGATAAAAGAGAAATTAGAACAGGAATATTAAATGTGGCAGGAGAGAGGAAGAAAGGAGAGGAGGAAATATGGAGAGAGATAGCTAACAATTGGTTGAATTTCTTTTTTCAGTCCAAGACAGGGTCTATCTATGTAGCCCTGGCTGTCCCGAACTCCCTGTGTAGACCAAGCTGGCCTGGGACTCACTGAGATTGTCCTATCTCTGTTTCCCAAGTTCTTGAATTAAAGGCATGTGCCACCACATCTGACCTGATTGAATTTTTTAATGGCTACTGTCTTTTAGAATCTCAGCTCAGGAGCTATGAAGGTATTTTGATTGCTATAATCTTAGAGTTTTATAAGACCTACCATAGGACAGGGGTACATAAATCCTGGTTGACCAATTAGTGAGGACTATTTTGGAGGGATGCTGGAGATTAATAATTTCCCTGAAGATGCAGACACATAGTCAATAGGAAAAGCAAAATAAATCCCTGTCTAATGCTACAAGTTGGGGGTTTCCAGAATGAACAAGTTGAGAAGAAAATTTTTATTAAAATGGAAGAGCAAAAGATGAACTAAACAAATATTCCAAGAGAAATTATAGTGTACTCTTAGGGTGGTAATTTCTGGGTCTTAGGCCCTAGAGTGTTCTAAGATATTTGATGGTTATAAATATACTGTTTCAACCCCTTATATGAGGTATTAGGTCTGTCTTTATGGTGCCATAGATGGGATTATGTGGGGTCTGGGAGAAAGAGCTTCAAGTGTTTGTTTATTGTTCCTAACCAGAGACAAATATAATGTCTGTGAATTTAGATGAGATTTAAAATATAGGATGCAGAGATGTAGAAAATAGGCAAGTATCAGAACTGGGAAGGCCTATAGGTACATTGAATCTAG
This sequence comes from Sigmodon hispidus, assembly GCA_004025045.1. Lineage (NCBI taxonomy): Eukaryota > Metazoa > Chordata > Mammalia > Rodentia > Cricetidae > Sigmodon > Sigmodon hispidus. Next base: position 39,278 of record PVIH01015370.1, on the reverse strand, counting down.
CTCCTTAAATGAACATAAGAAGAAACTGATGCTCCATGTGAGAAAACAAGTTGTCTTATGTTGTTTCAAGTTGATTGCAGAATAAAGAATAAGCCACTTCTCAATCTACTGTTTGCTTCTATTTATATTTACTAACATTTTGTTATGGAGATTACTGAAATTAGGGTCATGAGATTCTGAACTCAGTGACTTTTATGAGGTCTGGCTGGTGATAGAAGCCAGGTCCTATCTTGTTCTAGTCTGTGGATCTAACTATTGGAGCATGTGATCAAGTAGTTTGTAGTGAGAGGTAGAGGGAACTTTCAAGGGTTTTCAGCAAAGGCCACTATAAAGAAGTTATATTTAAACTGAAGTCAGTGAACTCTTGGGAAGAAGGAACCATGTTAAAGATGGAAGAAGCTGGTCTGCGAGTTGCAGCCCCACAAGTTAATTTTCCCTCGGGACTCTGGCTGGGGTCATTCTTTGACAGGCCTACTGCCATTTGGTACTTTCAGTGCACAAGTGCTCCATTGTTGATAGCTCTAACTTGAGAGTTTGCTCCAGAGCCTAATGTCACGACAGTTTTCTTAAAGCCGTCTGTCTGCAGTGTTCTTAGTAATAGCAGGATGAATCAGAATCCTGGAAGTGTGGGAGTAGTGGGAAGGGAGTGAGGTGGGAATGGCCTTGTAATCCCAGATTACTGGTGGAATACTGACAAATATTTCTCTAAGGTTTTAAGGATATATCATGCTACAAAGATTCACAGAAGCATTTCCCCATGACCATCAGAGGCCTGTATTTGCAGAGGGACAGAGATCAAAAGCAAAGAACCACTGGTTTCAAGAAACATAAAACCAATCTTGTCTGGATTAGGTCCTGGCACAAAGGCACTGAAGGCCAGGCTTAGACTTTTGTCCTGGGACTGTGTTGTCTTCTCATTTACCTTTCCTGTTTAATATGTGATATACATAGTCTTAAAAAAAACAAAATTGTAGTTCCATCAAAAGGATTCATAAGGCATTTATATTATCCCCATTCTCCATTGTACTGATCACCTCAATGTTCTTTGGTAGTGATTAAAGAAAAGCATGGTCATTGCAAGAGTGTGTAAGTTGCCTTGCACATTATTTGCTAAGAAAAGGTAATGGATTCAATATTTTGACGTATTTCTCTTCTGTCTCTTCTTGGTGATCATGCTTTTCAATATTTTGCTGTTTGCTTTTCTTCAGTGTTAGCCATTCAGAACTGATGGGAAAACTGTATTTGAAGTTTTTTGGTTTAGTAAAAGAAGTAGAAACTACTTTACTAAAATAAAATTTTTTTGTTTATTTGGTTCTGTCTTTTTTCCTAATTGAAATTCTAAGAACTGTTCCTGACATCCCAAACTCATAGCAAGCCATTTCTACAAGAGTTGGAAAGAAAAGAATAAAAGTCACTTATTGTAAGGTTCAAGACTCAATTTGAAGGCTTTCAAGGTTTCAATATGGCAAATGGTAGAGTGGATGGGAATGTGTCATAAAATCATGCTCATATCATCTCTTCAGTGAAGAATGGAATTTGGGTGGGATGGATGGAAGTGTCTGATGTCTGCATTCATTACCACCCCTGTAGCTATTGAAGTGATGGTCATTCTTGGTGGTGGTGCAGTATGATGTATGAAATGCTGCCTCCCTAAGGACCTTGATACAGGGCAGAGGTGATTACAGCAAATCATTGCTGCTGCTATAATGTTCCGTATACCAAGATTAAACCACTAGATGAAGTAATGTGCTTTTTTTTTTTTTTTTTTTTTTTTTTTTAAGCAGCTGGAAAGAAACCAGGATACAAGCTACTGCCAAGTGAAATATAATGCTCCAGGGGACAAAAAGAAGATACTATAAACTTAAAAACATTACAAAACTGACCATCTGTGTTATATATTAAACCACAGCTTTTCGATTTGTTATGGTTTAAAGAATGACTTCATAACATGTACCACTTCTCCCTACCTTCTGCAGGCCCAGGAAGGCATTTTATTTCATTCATGCACTTAACCATTTTTTTTCTTTATTTCAGTTTTTTTTAAAGTTCAGATCAGCAGTCCTTAATTAAAGCATTCTGCTTGTTTCTTTGCATTGAACCCACATAGTAGTCTTACTGCTAATTTCACATCAGCACCAGTGTGTCGCCACCATGAGATGAATCAAATCAGTACAGAGCTGACTGTTGAAAAACAACTTTCTGCCAGGACTCAGGAAACAAGAACCTGTTCCACTTGGAAACTCGGAGACATTAAAATCTTAAGCTTTTCATGTTTTGAGAGACCTGAGCAGTAGTCTTGTTTTCTTTTTCTTTATCTGCTGGAGATGGAAACCAGAGCTCTGTATTTATTGTGCTATGTTGTGTTTGACAACCAAGTTCCCACCTTAGCTCTAGTAGCTCCAGATAGATATGACCATAAATGTATTTTCCTTAATTAGAATAGAGTTTCCTCAAGCAGAAAATCACATTTATATGTTAGCCAGGATGTAACATAACAATCCATTGTCTCTAAGCAAAAAAGACAGCTTTGTGCTTTTTGGGGATTTCTATGGGGCTGGCTTTGAAACACTTGTAATTTAGGAAGGCCACTAGTGTTCAACCCAGCCTCTTTGATAGGCTTGTAGGACTTGGAAGCTTTGCTAGTTCTCCTTTTTGAAAAGCACAACATTTTGAAACATAATTTACATTACTATATAGCATATACATTAAAGGAGAAAATTAAATTTTAGAAGGTATATTCACAAGGTTGTGAATCCAAAACTGTAGCAAGTCTTAAAACATTTAAAACCTTTTTATTACTCCTTGAAGAATTTTAACACTCCTTAGCCTTTACACTCAGCCTTTCCAGTCTTCAAAGTCCTAGGCAATTAATCAACTGCTTTTACTTCATTTATTTATTCTCTACATTTAACATAAATGGACTCAAAGCATACACGATCTTTTATTACTGGCTTCTGGTTTATCTTTTTGTAGTATCTCTTAGTGCTTCATTCAAATTTGTTGCTGAATAACATTCCATTTTATAGACATACCACAGTTTATCCATTTAGTAGCTAATAGGCATTTGGGTTGTTTCCTGTTTCTTGACAAAGTTGATTTATAGTAGAGCTGTAATATCAATATGGAGATTCAATGCTTAAATCTTTGAGAAACCATTTTATACTCTCATCAGCCATATATAGGTACCTAATTTTTCTATATTCTTGTTAGTTTTGGGTAGTATTGCTATAATCATTTTTATTATAATCACTTTAGTGGATATGAACTCATATATCACTGAGATTATAACTTGTGTTTTCTGTTGACTACTTATGTTAATTATCTTTTTATCAGACATTTGTATGTTTTCTTTGGGGGAAATACTTGCTTAAGTTCTTTGCCTATCAAAAATTATACTGTTGCCGTTTTAGTTAAGGAGTTGTAATTATCCTTTATATATTCTTGATGTGCATCCTTAAGTTGAATTTGTAGAAACATTCTACCATTCTGTAAGTTAGCTTTGCATTTCCACTCCCCTGCAGTGCTAGAGATTGAACCTGGGGCCTCACGCTATCCCTGCACTCTAATGTCTGTCTTCTCTTTCACTTTCTTAGTGGTGTTCTTTGAAACGCAAAAGGCTAATATCTTGATGGATAGTTTGTTATTTATTTTTCTTTTTGTTGTTTATTGGTTTTATAGCTAGGAAGCCATGTAATCATGAAGATTTATTGCTATATTTTAAACACACATCTAGTTTTGGCTCTTTACATACTTGTGTGATCTTTCAAGTTAAATTTTGCATATGGTATGAAATAAGGGTCCAATTTCATCCACTTGCATAAATCTTGCTTTGAAATTGAACCATTTTTGTGAAAAAGACATTATTGGTTCTTTGTTTCCTCTCTCACAATAATAGATATGTATTGTACAACTTTTCCAGTGGGGTAGCTATACATTTGATAACTTGGCTTCAGCCATGTGGTACCACAATCATATTCTGGGACTTCACCTGTGATGACCTGTTCATTTTCAACAGAATTATCATGAATCCACTTTAGAAAAACCTATAGAATTTCATTTGACTCACCACGCTTGACTCATTAGCCACAGTATTTCATTGCTATGGTGGCAACTATGGAGAAATAATGGGATACTGTTACCATCTATATTTGCAAATCTCTTAAACAAGTCTGTTGTTGACCCCCCTCTCTCTCTCTCTCTGTGTGTGTGTGTGTGTTATGTGTTTGTGTATGTACTTGATATGTGGGGAAGACATAGTAATATCTATGGAGGAAGTAGATACTATTGTAAATAAGGCCTTACTGGAAGAAATAGGTCACTGAGGATCAACCCTAGAAGCTCTATACTGCCTTTGGTCCTTCCTCTTTCTTCACTCTGCTTCTTGGCTTTGATAAGGCAATGACATCTGTCACATGTTTTTACTGCTGTGATATCCTTCTTCAGCAAAGAAATTACAGAGCAAGATAAGCATGTACTGAAATTTTGTGACCACGAGTCAAAATGTGTCCTTCCTCCCTTGTTATTCACATCAGATATCTTGTCATAGTGATGAAAAGGAGCAATAAAACTCAGAAAATTGCTATCAAAAAGTGGGGTCATTGCTGTGACTATGTGAAAGTGTACTTCAGAAGTGTTTGGAACTGGAGCTGGTTTTGTGGGAGGAATTAGGACAAGTTGGAAAGGCAGGCAAGCAACAGCCTAGAGTGCTATCAGCAGAGCCTAAAGGACCCTTCCAGTGGAAGCTCAACAGATCAGCATGCCTATAAGAATGATAGGAATGTAGATAGAGAAGACTGGGAGGTTTCAAATTGCAGCAAGGACCTATTGGGAATTGCATCATTTGTATTGGGAATTGCAGCAAGGACCTATTGGGAATTGCATCCTGGCAAAGAATTCTCCAGATTTTGTCTATGGCATAGGGTTCTATTGGAAACATTTTTTTTAAGTTATTATTACTCTTCTCTATGTGTGTGTGTGTGTGTGTGTGTGTGTGTGTGTGTGTGTGTGTTTGTATACTTGATATGTGGGGAAGACATAGGTGTTTCACAGCACATTTGTGAAGATCAGAGGACAATTTTGGGGGGATTTGGTTCTCTCCTTCAAACTTTGTAGGGATCAAATCCAAACTGTTACACTTGTATAGCAACTGGCTCAACCCACCAAACAATTTGGTTAACTCAAGAAGCTGAATTTATATGTAGTGGACAGTGGACTATTTATTCAGATGTAGAAAACTACAGGCAGCCCAGCATTCAGGCTGTGGTATGAATTTTTGCTGGCTGCTTTTCTTCATGTTTACAGTGAGAATCAGAAGCAAAGGAGGAACAGAAAGAGTTGAAACTTTTCAGTTTGGTCAAAAAACTTGAGGCCAATGATAATCCGGTTGCATGTGTACTGTATTCCAGAATAATAAGATCATTTGAAGGTATTTCAGTAGTTGGCCAATCACCACTCATTGCAAGATATAAAAGAGCAAAGTGCTTTGAAAGACTTTTTTGGGGGGTGAAGAAATCTTTAAGGTGTCTTGCTCCCATATGACCCCATCAAGAAGCATCTTCCTAGGTTTCCCATTGAGATATTGAGTCTATGATTTAAAGGATTTCAGCTTTAAGGTGATCTGGCAATGGGCCTTTGTGTCATCTATATGACAATGCTTTAATAGGCATGTAGGATGAAAGTGTTATAGAATAATGTAAGAAATTAGATAAGAGACTGAAAGGGGGCGGGAGGGGGAGGGACTTTGAACAAGGGAATACGTGGATAAAAAATGGGACTTTATACATAATAAAAAAGAAAAAGAAAAAAGAGAAAGTGTAACAACAAAAAAAAGAGACTGAAGGAAATGGAAAAGATCTTAAGGGAGTTTGAAAAGGAGAGAATGATGTTCGTGTAACATGAGAGCAGGAGGGATGTTGTGGGAGAGGCATGAGCAGGAGGAGGGTAGGGGATAGGGTTGGACACTTGGGGGAAAACAAATAAGTAAGAACAAAGTATGGCATATGTATGTGAAAGTGTCAAAATGAAACTCATTGTTTTGCATGCTAACTTACAATGAATTTGAACAAGAGATGTATAAAGTTATAGAGGCCTCCACATAGATTTCAAAGGAGACCTTAGAACTCTAAGCAATGTGACAAGGTCAGAGTTCCTGCATGGGAGCCTTGAAAGGGCAATGCATGTGAGGAAGAAACCCAAGCTGTGGTAGAGCTTATGAAAGCTGAAGTTGCCAAGATCAGGAAACTTCTACAGAAGACAAGCCCAGTGCAGTGAGCATATTATTAAATGAGATATGTGAATTGAATTCCTACAAAACATAAAGTATGATTCTACTGATAGAAAGCTGATGAACACGACAGACTAAAAACTACACCAGGTGGTAAATCTATAACAAGAGATAAGAGATTAACAAGTGAGAGGCAGGGACCTTCTATCCCATCACATCTGACTGACATCCAGGTATGTTTGCTCTAGTTTGCTAAGAATAAGTTGTTATATTTGTCCTACATTCAATGAAAGATAGGAATCTTGAGTTATGCATAGTGGGGTATCTTATCCCTGTTTGGATCTTAGCTATTGTGTATTAAGCCTATTAGAATAACTTTCATTTCCGATTCCAATTTCAATGATGAATTTTCATATGGTTGAACTTTAATTCTATTACAGGTATTCTAGGGACACGTTTTATGCTGGGTGATAGTTAATTTGGGTTAATCGCATGACCGCATATGAATGAGAGTCAGCTACCTACAGCCTCTTTCTAACTTTTAGCATTCTATCTTGAAATATTATAGCATGTCACATGAGTTATGAAAAGTGCATAATGGTTTATTTTCATTTTCTGACTCTAAGCATTTTTGCTATTTTCACCATCTTTTACATATGTTATATAGAGCAAAGTATAACATGTTTAAATTACTTTCTATATTTTAAATAATTAAAAAGTTCTAAATCAGATATTCAATGTTTATTCATATAACTATGAATTATGATGATTTATTTCTTCTTTTGTATACCTACTTGTTCATTTTCCTTTTACTATGATAACTATTATTTTTTTAGTTATGGTCTTCTGGCAATGAATTTTCCTTTAAAGAAAAGCAATGAGTGAGGACTGAACAGAAAGATATAAAGCTATGATTACTAATAAGAATATTTGGAAACTTTCAAAAACCAATGCCATTTTGTTTCATCAAGAGTGAATGACTGAAAAAAGATTGACTTAGATAAATTCCCACAGAATTCTTCTTATTTCACCTTATTTTTGGAAGACTAGAATGATAAAGCATCCTTCGTCTATGTCAGAAGTTCAAAGCTGTCACCCCCATTTTTGTTTGGCCTTCTTGACCTTTGATGTATAGTATGGCCTTCATGGCCTCTAATGGTCTCAATGAACTTTCTTATTTTCTCCTATTTGGATTGGAATGTTCTGTAGTATTTTTCCCCTCTTGTTTTCTGTGTAAGGCCCATTAATAATATTCTTTACCTTGTTCATTTACAGTTTTTAGAAAATATTCAGAATTTACTCCCTATTTTTTATCTTTGAGAGCTTTAACTAAAGAACTGTGTGTGTGTGTGTGTGTGTGTGTGTGTGTGTGTGTGTGTGAGAGAGAGAGAGAGAGAGAGAGAGAGAGAGAGAGAGAGAGAGAGAGAGATGTATGCATTCTCGTGTGCATCTGTATATGGAGGCAAGAAGTTAATATTGGGTATCTTATTCTCTACTTCATTTTTCAGTTAGGGTTTCTCCCTGAAACTAGATCTCATGCATTCAACAAGCCAGTTAGCTCTGAGGATCCACTTATCTTGCCTTCCCCACATGTGCATGGTTACAGATGCTTTTATGCAGGTGCTATGGATCTGAATACAGAACTTCATGCTTGCCTAGTAGTCACTTTACCCATAGAACAATCTTTTTCAACTCAATATCACTTTGTTCCTATTGAGACTTAATTTCATGCTTTGTTAGGGTATCATCAGTCTTTAACCTGGGGCTGCTTTTATCTATTCCTGAAACAATGCACTTTTGAAGGCTTTATTTAATGTCCCCAGAAAGACACAGAGTACTCCTATTCCTTGTTCACTTCATAAGGATTGATTCTCTTTTTATTTTTTAAGTAGGAATTCTTTTTTTCAGTGCTTTCAATTTTATTATTCTCTTCCATGATGGACCATATGTATTAAGAGTCATTGTCACATATATTCTGAAGCTGTCATATCTTAGATATCTTCATTACTTTTTTTTCTTGATCTTGAGATCTATGTAGATCAGTGCTTACCCAACAACAAGAAGAAATCCATCTAAGACCCCTTATTTTTTTTCTACAGTTCTGTCCTCTGTGGTACCTTTCCTTATAGTATTTTTAAAATGTTTTGGCCTCTCTATACATTAATGTTTAGAGTACATTAAAATCACCTCTTCTGGTTATATATTGTGTATCAAATAAAGTTTGCCTGAAGATCATAGGACAGAGCCAGCCACACAGTTAGCCCTAGAGGTCAGGCAGTGGTGACACACACCTTTAATCTTAGCATTCAGAAGGCAGAGACCAAGATCTGGCTGGATCTCTGTGAATTCAAGACCATACTGGGCTACATGAGATTAATTCAGTCCAAAAGAGAAACAGAGCCAACCAGTGGTGGGACACACCTTTAATCCTAGAACCTGAGATCCCATGCCTCTATTCTCATTCAGTCTGAGGATTTCTGGAGATAGGATCTTCTCTTTTCGGCGAGGATGTGGCAAGGTGAGAAGTAGCTGTGGCTTATTCCTCTGTCTCTCTGATCTTTTAGCATTTGCCCCAATATCTGGCTCTGGAGTCTTATTATTAATACCAATTAGGGTTCATGCAATAACCTCTCCTTGTACTATATATCATGGAAGCCCTTGATGAGCAGTGTAAACAGTTTTATGGTTGCCTAACTTGTTTCTCTTCTTTGAAAGGGTACATTTTTTGTGTTGGCCCTTATTGATGATCTGAAAACCATATTTTTGTAATAGGTTGTACAGGTTTATAGTAGTTTAATCTTATTCCTTTTACTCCATTGTGAAAGAAGTGTAACTTGTTAGCACATATTTTGAGTGACTGAATTTACAGTTTTGCTTTCCAAGTGCTAACTTCTTTGATTTAGCAGCATGCACATTAGTATTTATATATATATATATATACATACATACATATATATTTCTCGCAAGTTAGTGTACATGTAAAAGGATACTGTCTTAGTATTTAGTATAGGAATGGTATCCCTAATTCAAAAGTCTGAACTCCAACAGTCTGTGAAATCTGATTTTGTTCTAATAAAATGGGCAGAAAGTTTCAGACTTGGTAACATTTTGGACTTCAGAATTTTACATTAGAGATGTTCTCCTAGTAAAGTCCCTGTACATCATACAAAATCTGACCTCTCCAACAAATCAGAAATAATTTTGGCTCTGAACAATTTGAATACAGGACCGTCAGCCTGTACACATATGGAATAGTTGCTTTTATACTTTGAAACTTTCCCGTTGTTTATGACACAAAACCCTTATATTGGAGTCTGATCACAGTTTCAATCATGAAATATTATTTGAGCTTTGAATTTGAACAAAACACTGAATGTCACATTGCCCTCTTTTTTCAAGGCAATCAGTCTTAATGGCACTTAATATTTGTTATTCTTAATTCATGTAGAGATCATCCAGATGATAGTATTAGAATATTGTAAAAGCAAGAGACAACCAAAGTGTATAAATAGTTTTCATCAAGGTCAGGTACCATTCATTAACTGAAAGTATGTAGAGTTATCTTCCATCTTTTGACAAGAACAGATTAAGCATTAGGGATGCAGTACAGTGGAAGAGTGCTTACTAGCATGCACAAAGCCCTGAGTTTGAACCCTAGAGCCAAATGACAGCAGATTAGAATCTACATGTCAAAGCAGCTCAAGGGAAGTTGGTTTATAGAGGAAGGAAGCAGATGAACTTCCCAAGTAGCCAAGTGCCAGATAATTGTTTTTATGTCAATATCATTATTAACACATCATCATTAGAACAGTGATATATATTTCCAAGGGAAATTATATGTAAAGTTCTCATCCAATGCCAGACATGTAGAATGTGTTGAACAAAGTGTGTGTATATCTGTCTTCCTTCTTTTTTCTTTCTATCCATCCATCTATGCTATGTATATACAAATATATAAATGAATGAAAAGGTTAAGTTACATTCATTATGTCATAGATGTAATTAGGCAATTTTATAATAATTTTAATAAAGTATTGTTCAGAGAAAGGTATTATCAGTTATCACAGGGAGCCCTGCTTTTCCAGTGAGGCTAGGGATATGAGAAGTCATTTTAGTTGAGAAGAACTTCTCTGTCAACATGGTCAGATTAATTAATACATTTTAAAACCAAAGTACTGTAAAAGCTACCTCTTTCTAGCTAGTGTGATCCATGTATTCAATGTTAAATGAGAGTAAGGAATAAGAAGTTAGAGGAGAAAATTTTCAATTTCTTAATTGATTGGAATAATGAAACCCAAGGGACCAATGATAGAATATAAAGAGATGAGAAGAGAGTTGTTTTGTTTTGTTTTCTTTTTAATGACTTAAATACAGCTGACAGCACTAGAAGCAAAATATATAAATATAAAGTCACTTAGTTTTCTTGACATATTCTGCTTTCTTATGTGAAACTAGACTTTCTGCTCTCTAGCCTATTTGATCCTCTTGGAAACTATCTTGTGTTTTAAAAAGGAAGCATGTCAGTCTCCTAATAATCCTTTCTATTCTGAAAATAGTGTTGTTTCTCTTGTAATTTGAAAACCTTTGTGACTGTACTCTGATACTGTAGCTTCAAAGTGGACTTCACACATGTGACCTGTGACTCACTCAGAAACATTCTAGTTTTGTAAAATAATTTAAAACATTGTTGAGATTATAATATAATCACATCACTTTCCCTTCCTTTCTTTTCTCCAAACCCTCCCTCCCATACACCACCTTCCCTTGTTCTCTTTTAAATTTGCATCCTCTTCTTTGTGTATGTATGTATGTGTATGTATATGTATGTATGTGCATGTGTATGAGTATGTGTAGGTATGTGTATGTGTGTATATATACATATACATACAATTTTTGGTACCAGACAAGCATTAGACAGCCCTGCTATAAGGAGCCCTAAACAGATCAAAGAGATATTTTTGATCATTTGTCAGTTCTGCTTGAAGCCTATGGGATACAGAGGGAAATTTGAGGGATAGGGGCCTGAGTTCTTGGCCTAGATTTGTCCCTAACCCCTAAGAAACTAGATACTTAAGGAATGTATTATATAGTTAGGCCCCCAGCAAGCCATGTGCATATACTAAAATGATTTCTGCCTTGGTAGTATTTTATGGGCCATAGTATCATCTTAATTTTTTCCTCTTTATCTTTCTTGGCTGAAGAAAGATATTCTAGATGTACCCCTGGCTCATTTTTGTGCTCCACATTGCACCTAAATATCTTGCCTGGCTTGGAAAGAACTCTGCTGAGCTTCAGTGGACAATGTTCTTTGTCTGCCATTTGAGCCTGGTTCTTGGTTCAGTTCTTTTCTTGTGCCCAGAGGCACACAGATGATAGATGCTTAAGTCAGAAGAGCCTTAGGGCTCTAATTTTTCATGTCTAAGCCCCTGCAGCCATCTGTACCACTTACCTCTCCTAGAGAAATTAAACACTCCTCCTTCTTTTATGATTCCAATATATCTAAAAGGAAATTTTTAAAGTTTCAGTAACACTGGCTCATAACAATTGCTAAGATGTAGTCACATTTTATGTATGTATGGTTCTTGGGATAGAATCCATTCCAGACAAATGCTCTAACAGGACTCAAGATGTAAAAAGTAACTTGATCATAACAATAGCTACTGTTTATCAACTGGTAACCATGCCAGACAAGCTACCTTTTGAAGTTCTATCCTTGTACATGTCATCCATCTTGCTGCTCTCATGTCTACGTGTACATCAGTGTTTCTCAAATACAACATGTGTGGAGATCACCTTAGAATCTTGGAAATTACAGCTTCTAATACAGCATCTCTGACATGAGTCCTGGGATCCTGGGTGTCTACTGAGTGATTTGTTGGCATGGATGCTGTTGATCCATAGATCACACTTGAAATTCCTAAGTATACACCAGCAGAAATGCATGGAAAATCAAGTCTCATAACCAAATTGAATATTTTAAAAAGTCTCAAAGTGATGTCATAGAAGTTTTCTTTGCTTTTAACAACTACATTAAACATAAATTTCTAATTTATGAAACATTTTATTCTCTTAGTTAATATTTTTGTTGTATAAATTTGGGTAAGAAAATTTACCAGATGATGAGACTTTTGCCCTATGTTCTAATTTGTTTTTTGTTGCTGTGATAAAAAATTTCATGATAAAGCAGGTTGCTTTTTCACACAGTATCATGGTTTTAAATTTTATTTATATTCATGTATCAGTATTTTTTCTTTTATGATTAAATAATATTCCATTATATAGATATACAACAGATAGTTTTTCCATTATTAGTATTTGGTGTTTTATTGATTGTGAATATTGCTGTTATGAATAATTCTGTATACTTCATAGCATGGATGTGTAGCTTCATTTACTTTACATTTACACCTAGGAGTAGATCATTAGGTTATTTGGTAGGTGTATATGTTACTTTTAAGAAGCTGCCTGAATATTTTCCCAAGTGACTGTACCATTTAACTTTTCAACACTGATTACTTTTGCTATATGCTAGTTTATCACTGCTAAGCTAGCTGATTATTATCTGTTCTTGCCACTTCAATTGATGTATAGTGGCCTCTCATTTTATTTTTCATTTAATTCATTGTCTAATAGCAAGTGAGCATCATATGTTGATAAGTTATTATTGATGTATCTTCTTTGAAATGAGTATTTTCCTCAGTTATAGTTTGCTTGTGTTCTCATTAGTAATTTCTTAAAACATGTTTTGTTTAAATACAAGTTGTTTATCTCTTCTGCATGTGGCAAATTCTCTGTCTTTACTTATGTGGTGGTATCCTGATTTTGCTTTCACTTTTGAAGGATAGTTTTACTACATGGAAAATGCTTGGTTGACCAGTTTTGTCTCAATATTTTGAATGTTATTCTGCTCTCTCTTGTCCTCATTGATTCAGATTACATTCCAGCCATTTGTTGTATTGATTCTCTATTGTATATAAGATTTCATTTCTCTCTTGTGTCCTAGTAAATTTCTCTTTCCCTCAGAGGGGGAAGGAATTATACTCAGGCTTTGTAAAAGCCATCCATGTGCTCTACTGAACTGTAACAATTTGCCTTCATATTAATTTCCTCCCGTCCTGTCTCTCCCTTTGCCCTGTGAATGGTTTGACCATGATGTTCGAGGCATGGAATTTTTTATGTTTTTATTTGTAAGTTAGTGTTCTTAATCACATTTGGGAATTTTTTATTCATTATTTCTTCTTATACATTTCTCTCCTCTCTTTCTGGAAGTTTAATAAGCTTACTGTTTGATGTTGTCCCACATATCTCAAGTCTGATATTTTTAATTTTATCTTTTTCTTCTTTGAGTCAAACCATTTATTTTTAATTTATCTTCCACTTACTATTATTTTCCCTGCCAGTGGAATCTGCTTGTTTGATTATCTCTAGTACATTTTCAGTTTCTCCTATTTTAATTTCACATTACAAACTTTCAGTTTGCTTTTATCAACACCGATTTTCTTTTTAATATATTTCCTTTTGTTATAGCATTGCTGTTCTTAATTGTGTGTGTGTGTGTGTGTGTGTGTGTGTGTAAATTTGTGCCTGGTCATAGACCAACCTTAGATATCATTTTTCAGGAAGAATCTTCCTTGTTTGTTAAGACAGTCTTCACTGCTCTGGAGTTCACCAAGTAACCAGTCAGGCTGCCTGTGAATGCCGGGAATCTCTGTTTTTCTGCCTTCTCATCTCTGTGATCACATGTATGAGACCTTTTGTGCAGCTTTTTCTTTTCTTTCTTTCTTTTTTTTCTCCTTCATAAATTCTTCATAGCAAGTGTAAAGTAAGTAAGTACCCCATCTCAGACCTATGTCCCCAGCCTCTTTTTTAATTTTTAAGATATGTTTCCTTTAATTTCTGTGATAAATGTTTGAGTAGGCTATATTTAGTTTGCTTATTTAGTACGTGATGGCCATTTTGTTTGTTTGCATTTTTGTTTGCAGTGTATAAATTTTTATGTAGTCTGTTTTAACTTTCTTGGGCATATATCTACTGATTATATTATAATTTTATTATTATATATTATGATACTATTCTAATTTACTTCTCCTCACTGAAGAATTCTATTCCATGTCAAATCTTTTTTTGTAATGTTTTTATTTAAAAAGTTTTTGCTCATACCCTCTACTGCATTCTCCCTGCTCTTCATCCCTCAGCCTCTTCCCCACCCCATCCATTAAACAGAGAGGGCAAGAAATCCCAAGGTAAGTCGATAGGTCTGGCATATCCAATAGACATAGATTCTAGTCACACCTCACAGTATCAAGGCTGAATAATGTGTTCTTCTGTAGGGAATGGGCTCTAAGAAGCTAGTTCATGCACCAGGAATAAGCTCTGGTCCTACCTCAAGAGGCTCCTCAAACGTTCCACTCTCTTCATCTTTCATCTACATTTGGAGGGTTTAGTGTTTTTCCATGAAGTTTTCTCAGAGGTTATTTCAGAGTCAGTGAGCTCCCAATAGTTCCAGTCGGCCATCTCTGTGATTCTCCTCCTCATGTTCTTTTTTTTTTTTTTTTAAAAAAAAAAAAAACTTTATTTATTTATTTGCCTTGGTGTTTGCCTGGAACTGGAACTACAGACAGTTGTTAGCTGCCATGTGGGTGCTGGGAATCGAACCCGGGTCCTCTGGAAGAGCAGACAGTGCTCTGAACTGCTGAGCCATCTCTCCAGTCCCCCCTCCTCATGTTCTTACTCCAAGGACATCAGCTCATCTGTGTTAATAGCAGCATTTTTTGTAATAGCCAGAACCTGGAAAAACATAAATGCCCTTCAACTGAAGAATTGTTTAAAATAATTGCGGTACATTTATACAAGAGAATAATACTCAGAAGTTAAAGAAAAAATGACATTTTGAAATGGATAGATCTGGAGAGTATCACCCTGAGTGAGGGAACACAGACCCAGAAAGATAGACATGGTGTGTATTCACTCATAAGTGGATTTTAGACATAATGCAAAGGATAACCAGGCTACAATCCACAAACCCTGAGCAGCTAGGTTAACAGGAAGAACATAAGAGAGACACCCATGGATTCCTCCTGGGAAGGGAAAATAGCCAAGATCTGGAAGATCTATCTTAAACTTTAAAAAATTCAAATTTATTTATTTTCCATGCTGACTGCAGTTTCCTCTCCTTCCTCTTCTCCCAGTCCCTTTTTAAATCTTAAACTTTATTTCCATTCTTTATTACATCCAAGTCTTTGATCCAGTGACATTCCCCTTCCTACATTCATTTAAAACAATTTTATTTTATCCTAGTGTTTTATGTATATGAATATTTTGCCTTCATGCTTGTCTGTGTACCATGTGTGTGCCTGTTGCCCTCAGAGGCTAGAAGAGGACTTTAGAGTCCTCGGAAATGGAGTTACAGATAGTTGTTGCTTCCCATATGGATGCTAGAACTTGAAGTCAGGTCCTCTGTAAGAGCAACAAGGCTCAACTCGTGAGCCAGCACAGTATTTTTTATCTTCATCTCATTATTCTGTCAAACTATAAAAATGATATGATGTGGCCTGGTCCCAAACATTCTGAGTATTTTTTTAAATTTCCCATTATTTTTTTCATTCCGTTCATTACTAAATCAGTGTAATCAATTTTGTTTTTATATTTTAAAATTTAATTTGTATTCCTCTTCTATATCCCTATCAGTCATACCTTTTCTTTTGCAGATGCAGTCTGTCTAATTTACTGTTCTGTTGCTGTGGATAAACAACATGACCAAAGTAACTTATAAAACAAAGTGTTTAATTGAACTTATGGTTTCTGAGGGTCAGAGTCCATGATGGCAGGATGAAGGCATGACAGTAGGCATAGCTGAGAGCTCACATCTCAAAGAGCAAGAAAGAGGCAGACAGCTACCTTCCAAGACCACCTCTGTGACATACTTTCTACAACAAGACCACACTTCCTCATCCTTCCCAAAAATGTCCATCAATTAGAGATCACATATTCAAATATCGTCTATGGGGGTCATTTTTATTTTAACCACCATGTGCTCCATCTCTGTGGTATGCTGTACTTCCACAATGTCATTTAATCATTTGTCATACAGAATACTTTAGCTGAGTTTTCTTTATTATCTCTTTTTGCATCCCCAGAGTTACCTAGCATAGGATCAGAACATACCAACACTCAAGGAATCAAAACATCTCCAAACTAGGGGTTCATTTGGATTTCCAAAGTTTATGATTTTATTTTCTCACCTTTTTCTTCTCCATTTTTCTTTCTTCCCTCCCTTTCCTTCATCTTTTGTTTCATCCCCTCTTCTCTCTTGTCTGCTTTCTTTTCCCTCACCATAATCATACATAAAATTTCTAGATAAGTTTAATATGTGTTCATGGGTTTAGTTCCCAATATCCACATCAAGCTTGTAGCATTCTGGAACTCAAGCTTCAGAAGTACCTGATGCCTCTGTCATCCAAGGGCACCTGAATTTGTGTGCAGATACCCACATATGGACATAGACACATGTATCTAATTTTTAAAATGGCTATTATGAAACCTGTTGGTTAAGTAATAACTCTGTTGCAGAGCCTTTTAGGGAAGGCCTGTAATCTCACTTATTTCTGAAGCTGAGACAAGGAGGATTGCAAGTTTAAATCCAGCCTAGGCAAATTCGTGAGACTATGTCCCAAAATAAAAAGTAAATGAAGACTTGAGTGCATTCCTGTGATCTCAGCATTTGGGAGACAGAGATAGGAAAATCAAGTTTATGAAGCTTCATAGTGAACTTTAAGCTAGCATGGGCTACATAAGACACTGTTCACCTCTCTGCATAAAGAGAGAACTGGAGATGGATCTGGTTTACAGGTGAAATACTTGCATAGTGTGTGCACGACCCTAATTAGACTCAATTCTCAGCATTAAACCATAAAAGTCTCTGCCAAATAAACAGTACATTGCCAGGTGGATTTTTTTCACATTTGGTTTTCATTTTAGTGAAGGTTAACCCTTAAATTTAGTGCAGAAGGGGAAGGGAAGACAAGTGGTTCTGCTTGGAAAATGTAACAGGAAACAAATATTTTGTTAGCACATGTGAGTTAGCAATGGAAAAAATACAACAAAGGTAATGCACACCTGGGGTGTCCTAGCAAAGGCTAAGCACCAACTCCTGCTTTAGGCACAAGATTGGATGCACATTCACTGTAATTTTGGAGTGTAGCACCCTAGCAGACAACAAGAAGTGCAGGAGAGTGTTAAGACAATAGTAGTGCCCATTCCATTGTAGGTGCTTAGTGTCCAAAGGGTGAGGCAAAGGTTTCCCAGGAACCACAATCTTTCATCATCTTTGTTTCTTTTATATCCATCAATCACCACAGGGAATGAAACTTTGACTTATGTGGAGGAGGAGTTCAGTTGCTATATAATCGACAAGAATAAATCAAATTGAAGACTGAACTGAACTCTGAATCTGATTTCTAAGTTTCCTTGCAGTCTGAAAATTTAGGCTCCTTGGATTTCAGCCATGGCAGTTCTGGCTCAGCCTCCCTGAGGGAAGTCCTGTGCTTCCTTTGTTTTGCCCACCTCTTTGTATTTGAGTAGTGTAGGCTTTCAGTCAAGTCCTGGGAGGGTGTAAGTTTCTTGCTGCATTTTACTAGGATGTGCTAGGATTTCAAGCAACACCCAAAGAATATGTTTCCGGGAGATCTAGCCATACTCTCCACACATACGGTGGTCTGAAACGTATGGCTGTTTCGAGGAAGCATTCTTTATGATGCACAAGATTCCTGGGTTGTTAAAGAGACAGAGAGGGGACATTTTAAACCTCATTTTGTTTTAGCTTGACGCTAGTTGGAGGGTGGAATTCTTCCTGAGGTAATCCCTTGCAGCATCAGCTACTTTTTCTGTGACATATGCCTGCACCATAAAATAACTAGTTTCCAATTTAGAGAGAATAGGTTGAAAGCCTTTAGAACTAAGTTGTGCACTTCAGCTTGCTAATTAAGCATAGATGTTAATTCTTTAAATGCTTGTAATTAGGAGATTTCCAGATCTGTATTGGTTTTTGTCAAGCAATCTGTTTGGGAAGCTTGAAGCAACTGAGCACTGCTGGCTTTGGTGAAATTTATTTAATTTATTTTTATGACAGTCTTCATCTTAGAAATGGGATTTTCAAATATTGCTTTGCCAAGCAACATTACTTATTTGCTGGTTTTTATTTCAGGATTGGGACTGACTCAGGGTGCTTGGGAAGCATTTTGTGCTGCTCTGTATTACAGTTGTAATATCCAGGAAAATTGTTTGATTGTATGTGGTATCTAGGATGTTGTACTTTATTGAAAATGTTCCAGATTTTGTCAGTGTGATGCATTTATTATTCCTGATTTATATTCCAAATGATCTTATTTTCTCTAAATTAATACTTTGTGCATTCTTTGAGATTTTATTTTGCTTTCTAGCATCATTAAGAAGCATTTCATCGGTTATTTTGTATCATTTGCTACCCTCAAGCATTAAAAAAAGAGAGAGAAAGCAGATACTTTTCTTTTGTAGCATACAATTTCTTTGCCTTAAAATTTATATTGATCATGAGCAAAACATACTGTTACAGCTTTGGCAGAAGTAAAAGCTTCACAAGTGTTTAGGACTAGAGGCAGGGGTTCAGATCCTATCCCCTCAACAGCTATTTTTTCATGATTTTCATTTAAATAAAATCGCTCATAGTTCCCTTCTCTTGAAATATCATGCACCCTCATTGTTTGTACAGTTTTCAGGACCACCTCCTCCATGAAGCCTCTACAGTGTCCATCTCCAAATTGATGGCATTATTACTTTTGGTATTATGGATGTCATCATTACCTTTCTTGGTATCCTTGCCAACATGTACCTTGTTGTATGAGCTCCTTCTTGCTTATTGTTTCATTCAACTAACATACACTTGAAAAGGGCAAGCATTTGGAGATTTGGATTGGAGCCTTCCAGTGTCTTTCACAGTGCTTGGTGCATCTATGTTTGCCAAACAAACAGCCCTTCTCATTGTGCTAATTCTTTTGGGAGAACATTTGTGGAGTCAAACAGCATGTATGGAATAGGGTCTGACTCAAGGTAGGTATTGCTCATGCCCTAGAACTGGAAGACTCAATTGAGCTCCTAATGTGCTATTGATTAGTAGCCTGACCTTCAATGAGTTCCTTTTTATGAGGTTATTTTTCCATTTTTATGCTATACATATTAGTGCCTGGCATACATAATGTGGAAAGATACTGTAAGGTTGAAAAGAATGAATGTGTAAGCAAGCAAACCATTTTACAAATTATGAATAAACGCATGTAGTACATTTCCACTTTACAGCTTTGTTTTCCCTCACCTTTAAAACAGAAATCTCAATAGCATCGTGAATGAGTTAGTGGGAGCATTAAGGAAGACGCTGTGTTTATGTGCTTAGCAGACAGTAGGTCTTTAATGAATGTTGTGTTTTCTAATGTGGGCCTTTCCTGGAATTGCGAGACTGTGCTGAAGTTGGGCTTCTTGGACTGTAAATTCAGCTCCTCTTCCCAGCCTCTAGCCTTGCTAGTTTCAATTTCATAGCTATAACATGCAAAGTAATTAAATTTACTAGTAAATGTTTCCAGGCCTTTGAATGGCAGCCAATAAAAAGGGTAAATATTATTCTTTAAAAAATTGATGTCCTTGATGTGGAGGAAATATCATATTTACTTATACATATTGCTGCCTCAGACTCAGAAGACAGCTAAGAAAATTCTTTTTTTTTCTCCCTAAATTTTCAGCTTGAAGGTCTTATCTATACAGAAACAGTGATGGGCAGCTGCTAGCAAGGGCAAACCAAGGGTTCAAATCCGAATCACAGCCACTTCTGTTGGTGGACAGGAAGAGAGCTCATTCCTCAGCAGACACTCAGTCCTCTAAACTCTCAGCTGTCTCCTCCCCACCATAAAGGTTGGTGTTCCCTAAGGATTATGTACCTGCCCCCTCCCTCCAACCCTCTTTCCCCCACCCAGACATACTTTACAGAACCTCTCTACTCTGTGACTGATTTTTCTTTCCTAGGACCGAAGGCACTTAAGCCTGAAAAACAAAAACAAAACAAAAAAACCAATATGAAACCTTGCAAGGAAAGGCAAATCCTAAATGCAAACACCCACCCCACAATGGTGATTCCTTGGAAATAGGCTGTTATTCTGTCTCCAGATCACAAATAGTCTCACTTTAGGCTCTGACTCTGAAAGAACTGTTGAAGGATAAGGGAAGGTCAGCACATCCAAGTTCTAATTAATTTAGCGCCTGATGCTCATGTTGCTCCGGATGGGTCACAGTTTGTGAAGGACTAGTATCCCAAAGGTTAATGAAGTTTGCCTAAGGTGTTGCTGGATTAGACCTTCCATTCTCACATAAATTGCCCATCTTTTAGTCTCCTTTGTACTTTGACATGGGGGTGGGAGTGGGGGAGTTCAGAGGATTATCTAAGCCAGACAGTGTTTGTGAAAAGACATGATTAAGAAAACTCCTGTTTTAGAAAAGAGGTATTTCCAGATCTTCTCATTACTCCAGCTCCTTACTTGTAGGAATTTGATTGTTTTGAAATTCCCTGCATTGATTGGCATGAGCAGCTGAAAAAGAAACCCTTTAAGTTAATGTTCCTCTTCCAAAACAGTTGAGATTTTCTTTTAAATACTCCATTTTAGGATTTTTAACTCTATATCCTTTTGGATATCCTCAGGCAGTATTTTTTTAGTTAATGAAAAACAGAATGCCAGCATTAAACCAAGTGTCCCTTTACTCTCCTTACCCCCTGAAAGGTTTAGGGATCTTCAATCATGCAAATCTGAAAATGAAGTATCTATGTCTGTTCTAATGCTGGGGCTGTAGACTTTGGCATTACCTGTACTTTTCTACAGAAGTTTGGCATTCCCTTAATTTTCCTCAGCTAAAGAAAGTGAATTCATTCAAGTTCTTCTTTGTCATCCATCAAGATCCTCCCCCAAGATGAGCTTCTGGAAAGGTTTATACAAACAGTAAGCTAACCAGCTCTGTGGGCCATAACAAGATGCTTAGACATCTTGGGCATTGCAGACACAGATGGAGAGAGATAAAGGAAGCAGCTGGCTAAGTTCCTGACTTTTTTCACACTTCATCCTGCCAGCCTTTGCAGATGGGGGACTTTGAGACTGTTCATTACTTCTCAGACAGGGCTGGAAAGACAGATACCATTGCCTCATTTCTGGAGAGCTAAGCTCCAACCCAGGATCCTCAAACCACTTCAATCCTTAACTTGAATCTTGAACTGAAAGGTACATTAAATATGAACAGGATATTTAAAATCAATTTGACCTTTTGGGCACTGCCTGCTTCTCTTGGGAATGCACAAACATTGCACTGTGTTCCTGTTGTCATACACATGTTGGCAGTAAGGTGGCATTTATGGGCACCAGATTCTCCAAATTGAATATTTCCCACCCATGACCAGTCTCAGACCTTTGTTTTCCCTAGGGCTTCAGCGCTTAGCTTGTAATGCATTATTCACACTAGAGAGGAGCCAAAAACTTCTTGTCATTGAGAAACAGTCTTCGTTTTCTTTACTCTTGGCCTTCTAATCTTCTTGAACTTTGACTTCCTCTTGACCCTCTCTGATGTAGGGCAGAGAAGACATCCCTGAGTCTCTGCCACCTATGCTTTGTCTCTTTTCTGGAGGCGGAGGGGGGGAGGAGGAAGATGAGGAGGAGGAGGAGGAGGCGGCAGAGGTGGCTTAGTATAGCTGTCTCCCACAAGATAGAATAGCCAGCCAAGTCCAGAGAGGTTTTTGGCAGTCGCCTTGGTCTGGATGTTATACTGGACCAAGGCTGAGCTGAGATTTGATTTTTCCATGAGCTGAAGGGGGAAGAAGTACATAATGGAGTCCTGAGGACTCTCAAGGGAAACACTGTTTGATTTCAACTATGAAAGAATTCTCATCAAAACTTTTGAGTTTCTCAATGATCTGACATCTTAAGCTGAATTCAAAGAAGTTTTTGTTTTAAGTTGTACATCTATTTATTGTGTGTGTATCTATGTGTGTATGCATATATGCCATGGCACATGTGTGGAGATCAGAGGACAACGTACGAATTCTATGTTCTTCTACATTTCTGAGTGTTCTAAGGATCAGATTCCTGTCATCAGCCTTGGTGGCAGGTACCTTCGAGTGGAGTGTGTATGTGTTTAATGATGTTTCTTCTTGTTATTCTCAGTTTTTGTCTTTCCTTGTACCCTTAGGAAGACATTTCCAGTTGTAATAAAATTGTGTTGTGGGTTCTACTTCTTGATTAAGATCCTTCCACCTTGTGGGAGCAGTTCTAGGAAAAATTCACCTGCTTATTTATTTAAAACTACACACAGATAATTCTCTTGATCAAAGCCAGAGTGCTGGGAAAGTGCTCTCTCTGATGTAGGGCAAGGTTGAAGCTTCAGTGGTACCAATAGGCCTCTCAGAAGGCAGTCTGCTTAGCTTCCAGCTGCCTGAGAAGCACTTGGAGATACATAGTTATTCTTAGAAACGAGAGTTGTAGAAGACTGGAAAACACACAAAGACAGTATCTTATGACTGACATTTTGGCTTTGTTTCACAAGGGTCCACATTAAGAACGACTTACAATTTTACTGTGGCGCCAGCCAGCACTCAACTCTCCTATTTGCTCCTGTTTCTGACCATTGAGGAAACTATACTTTGATACTTTAAAAGCATTTTAAGGGGTATGTGTATGTTTCCACACTCAGGTGTATATAACCATGTCTACTCTTAACCAGGTCCTTTGTCTAATTGATGCCTTTAGAGTCATATTGGTAAAGTCATTCATTTACTCATTAATTTCCTTTTATAATCAAGAAACATTTTAAAATTAAGTCTGTGTTGCTTTGCAGTGATTAAAAGAAATTACCCACATCCACTAAATTGCAAACTTCTTAAAAATAGGGAAGTGCATATTTCATTTATGTGTACATACTGCTGAGCATATAGTTTCCATAAGTATGAATGGATGCTTGAGGCAAACGCAGTTTAATCAAGTTTGCCACAGAGGCATCTATTTCTCCAGCCAGATGTTGATATTTTAATATCTTTTCATAACCGGAGGTCTGAGGGCATAGAGAAATAGCTGAGAATAAGAACCCTAGAATAACATGATATTAAAATAGATGCATGAGCGAGGACCCAAGGCTTCTCATTGTCAGAATTGCAGAATAACTTCTGCTTCTTGTTTTTCCTGGGAGAAATGTGAGAGGATGATAAGTGGGAACAGCAAGCTTATATCAAGCATATAAGAGAAAAGGAATGATTCAGAGCGGCAAGCCCTAGCTCTCGGCTTTTGTACAGCAGTCAGACTGGAAAACACGGATTAGTACTTCAAGTGGACTGGGTCACCAGAAACCTTGTTAAAAGAAATTCACAAAGTGTGTTTCAGTGTTTAGCAGTATCTAAGCTTTTTCCTTCTTTGTTTTTCTTCCTGCCCTTCCTTCCTTCCTTCCTCCCTCCCTCCCTTCTCCTCCCTCTCTCCCCTCTTCCATCTTGTCCCTAAGGTGTTTCAGTGGCCTAAATTTAGGGCTGAGTGTGCAGAGGGGATGAACCTGGTTGGCAAGGTCTGACTATTCACATACCCTACTCCACAGTTCATTGTCCTTATTTCTGTGGACTCTATGAACCAATATGTGTAGCTACAGATGACATTGAACTTTTGATTCTCTAGCCTATACCACCTCCTGTTGATATTACAGGTGTGGGCCACCACACCCAATTTATATATTTTTTTTTGAAAATTAAACTCAAGGTTTTGTGCCTACTATGTAAGCACACTACTAAGTCACATCCTTAGTTCTAAGTTTCTTGCTGTGCGGTACAAATATGATTCATTGATATAGATGATTTGGATTTTAGTACTCATTTGAAGAATATTTTAGCCACTACATCTGCAGTTACTGGAAGTTGTTTAGTATATGCATAAAGTACCTATGATAGATCTATGTAATAGGAAGTTTTGTAATAGGAACTCTACCAAATTCTAATAGCCATTAACAATGACTATTAAGGACTTGAATATTGCTAGTGAGACTAAGAAATAGAGGTTTTAACTTTTATGAATTAACTATAACCCAAATAATCAGTGTGGCCAATGGAGTACTTAGTGATGCAGTTATGAACTCCAAATTGTAGTATGAGGTTCCTGGCCCAGCCCTTCTGGCCTAACCCTGAGATTCTGATTCCACAGAAACACACAAAAACTTGTATTAATTTTATGCTGATTGACCTAGGGCCCAGGCATGTAACTTGCTAACTCTTTACTCCTAAACTAACCCATGATTCCTATGTTCAGCCATGCAGCTCAGTACCTTTTCTCAGAGCAGCATAGCTGTCCTCTGCATCTGTTGGCTTCTCTGCTGGTCTCTGTGGCATCTCTCTGACATCTTTGCTCTGCTTTTCCTTTTCCCAGTCTGGTAGCCCCTCCCACAATTCCTGACTGCCTTCAGCCAACCAGGACTTTTATTAAACTAGTGGATGGGACAGTGATTTACAATGTAACAATAATACCACTACACCAAATATTTTTATTTTAATATTTGGAAGTTAGTAAATAAGTTGTAGTTGAAACTGTTAAATAATTTCCTGGCAGTGTCAGAGTTATAATGTAATTCTTGGGTTTGCTTCTGAAGCCAGTGCCCTGATGTTTCTGCCATATTCACATTTTAGACTATGCTTGCTCTAGCTCTATCCAAATCTGTGAATGAACAACTGGTACATTATAATCAGATACACAAGGTAATATTTAATAAAGTACAACAGTCATTAAAGCACTGCAAACTGATCCCCAGGTCAAAGCATTTTTAAAGATATAATTTTTAAAAACAAGGAAAAAATGGCTGAAAATTTATTTGAAAAATGTATGTTTTGAGGAAATAATGAAGAAAAGATTATAGGTTGGACTATTAAAGCAATAAAATGTGCTTAGAATAAAAAATAGGTTTGGAGGATATTCAATAAGAAAGAAGTAGGTGATGATATGATCATAAGATAGGTCAAGATGGATACCTAGCAATTAGTGGAAAAGAAGATGGACAGTCCACACAGCAGGAGCTAAAATTTTAAACAGGTATATAGAGAACAGCTGTGATGAGGTTTCTCAAAAAGTTACAAAATAAGTATTGATAAGACAGTGTCTTGTACTATTGTGTTTAGCCAGTTTTAAAGAAAGTATTAATCATCTTTGTTGGAGAAAGATTGTAAAACTAGCAGATTCATATATTGCTCATGGCAGCTGAAATTGCTCTGATTTAGAATTCAAATTTGAGATCATCAGGAATCTTTAATGCTCTCTTTCTTCCTTATGGAAAAATGTACTGCCTTCACTAGAGTTTTCAAGTGTAGAAGATGCTATGTATTGAACATGTGATGATCTCTAATGTATAATGGGATCCTGCAGAAAAAAAGAAAATGAAACAATATAAAGTCAAAGGTACTGTGTGTGTGTTTAAATATATTATCACACACTTACATTCACTCTGTAGAAGATTAGATTTCTGTTTAATTGATAATTAGGAACATTGTAACAGTGTGGAAAATGTTCATCATGGCAAACGAAAAAAACAGCAATATACAGATTTGTATCCAGGCTAAAATTTCAACCTTGTCAAAAAGATATATATATATATATATATATATATATATATATATATATATATATATGACTCTAGATACAAAGGAAACTTGGGAAGTGAAAACATCTGGCATTCTGAGGTCTTGGGATTTATTTTTATTTATCTTGGTCCTGCTTACTGAAATAGACAAAATATAAATAAAAACACAGACAAGCAGTTACAGAGATGGACTTCATTCACAAAGCATTATTTCGTATTGGAAGCTGCCCCTTTCTTCCTTCTCAGACATCTATTTCTCATTTTGATGAGCAGCATGTGATCAGAAAGATTCAACCTTCAGTCAAACATAATCGGCACAAGAGAGTACTGCTTTCTGTGAGGAGATTTATTCTGTGATGGTTGGCAGAAGAAAGGGTGTACAAAGAATGTGTGGGTAGATTTCACAGACGTAGTGGGAATGAAATAGGAGGCCATCTGTTAGAATGGGCTATGGCAAATTAAACTGCATATTATGAACATGGAATACCAGAAGAAAATCCAAATACACTGTAGTTGGAAAATGACCAGTTGAGGCACTATAAAACAAATCAACTACAGACTGACAATGTGTCATTCATAAACTCAGATAATCCATTAATAGGGGGAACATCATTCAAGCCAAAATTTGCAAACTACATTGGATGTGGATTCCCCTTAGAGGGAAAAACCCCAAGTACCCACATCATTCCACACCACACACAGATGCCTCTAAGGGAGCTGCTATGGTAAATTCAGAATGAACTGAAAGGCACTGGGTTTATTTTCAGCTCATGTTCATTAGTGAACCCTGACACCCAAACCAGGCAATCAGAATGGTCAGTATTGCATCTGGACAGCAGTTCTTTTCCTTTTTTCTCCTGCTCCTCTTTCTCCCCTTCCTTCTCCCTCTCTTACTAATTCTTAGGTGTCTTGAGGCATTCCATATTGATAATCACCATGACCTCTTGCTTATTTATTGAATAGCCTCCAAATCTTTCCCTTTTTTCTTCCCTTCTTTTCTTTGCCTTCCCATTTCTTTAGTTGCCTAAACAGTTTACATTCTTATTAAAGCTGGAATCTCTGGAGTTCTTCAAAATTTCAGTTCAATACCATTTTCTTCTAGTCTTCCTCCTATCCTCAATTTTTTTTTTGTTTTCACTAGGGACTCTTTCAGATACCCTAGTCTCTCATACCTGGTGATGGTGGTGATTTTGGTTCTTCCCACACACCTTTAAATTTGTACCTGGATTCATTAAAGTGTTGATTATGATA
Source organism: Sigmodon hispidus (assembly GCA_004025045.1). Taxonomy (NCBI): domain Eukaryota; kingdom Metazoa; phylum Chordata; class Mammalia; order Rodentia; family Cricetidae; genus Sigmodon; species Sigmodon hispidus. Next base: position 12,148 of record PVIH01015370.1, on the reverse strand, counting down.
ATGATCCTGATCTCTATGTTGTTCTTATGTCTCAAGTATACTGCCAGTGACACTGTTCTGTTGTGGCTTTGGGGCTGGCTTGGTTTGCTTTCTAAGGAAATGGATAGCTACATGTGGTACTTTGGTTGAAGAGTGATAATGAAGCAGTTTAAGTATGTGGACTGGCTCTGGAAGAGTGACTTAGGTATTTCCCATATGCAACAAATGCCATCAAGCAGTAGTATGACTGTCTATGAAAGAAGTGTCATGGAATACAGCAGGTCAAAGATAGAACAGGCTATTTCCAAGATGAGCATATATGGATGTACAGGTTATTCACTGCGTAGAGGTTCCTGGCAGAGAAAAAAAAGAGGAGCAAAAGTACAGCTCGTGCTTTGGGGTTGGTCCATGCCAGACTAGAGAGATACCAGGGATGCTACTTTTCAGTGGTTCCTATAAAAACACCATAAGTGCATGGTTAACTATAGTATAGATATTCTAGGAGAGAAGTTCATGTTACTGAGTCAATGTTACAGAGCAAAAAGGAGAACTGAGCTCAAGACTGTTTTCTCTTTTCATCTCTACACTTATGGGTGTAGTTTCACTTAAAGTCTTGAAAAGTCTCTCAAATGTGCGTTCGTGTGCATGTGTTTGAAGGCTAGAGGTCAACCTTGCATGTAGTTCCTCAGTAAGTGTCCACCTTATTTATTTTTGAGACATCTCTCATTGGCCTGGTACTTGCCAAGTAAGGCATGCTGGTCAGCCAGGGAGTCATAGTGATGTAGTCCCTACTTCCTCAAGGCTAACTGGAATTACAAAGAATTGCACCATGCACTGGCTTTTTATGTGCATTCTGAGACTCAAACTTAGGTCCCCATGCTTGCAAGGCAAGAGCTTCACTGACTGAACTGTCTCCCCAGACCTTGAAATTTTATTAATATGTTTGCATCTCTTTTATCATATGGTAACACTATGCATATCAACACTATTAACTTCTTGAAGATACATAAGCTTGTGGATAACACTAAGTCATATTCTCATTTTAAAGACTCTTTTTCTCTTTCTTAAATATGGAAAAGCTTTCCTTCACGGTTTACCACTGGGGAGATAGTGCAAATAAAGCACTATGAAAATCATGAATGAACTTTCATCAGCATTATTAAATGAGACCTCATTACACTTGGACATCAGAAGACTAAGACTCCAGTCATATTAGTGTCTTTACTGAGAAACCACTTCTTTCACCATCCAAAAATCTCTGTCTTCTGTGCTTCATTGTGATCTTTTTATTTATCCAACACTGTGTGGTTGCCCTTTACAACACTGATTTGTTTGATTCAGGGTCTAACATTTGGTGGTGAGTCACCCCTTTGTATGCACCCTATGTTACACTTGAATAGATTATAAGTTTCTAGAGCCAGGTGCCTTTTCCCCTTAGAATTCCACACAAGACATAATATGTAAATTTTACCATTAAATTGAATGCTCCTCTCTCTTCCACTTCCATTTTTCCTTCACCAAATATCGATTGAGGGTTTATCATGTTTAAGTGTCCACTCTCATGTCCTAAATAAACAAAGGGCCCTGCCTTCAAGAAGCTTCTATCCATGTCCAGATCTGCCATTTGCTCAGTACATGTGGCTTCATTCTACTGCTTTCCCAAAGGGAGGAAGTGTGGCCTCCAGTTCATAAAATTCTCATTATTTTCCTGTTAATTACTCATTGCTTTCATGATAGTTTCTTTTCTCATAATTCCAAATATTTAATATTATACTGAAAATAACAGAATGCTCTTTTGGCTATAGGTCAATTTTTGGTAACTTTATGCACACATTTGCTTAGAGCAAATTCTTTTTCCTTTCCAACTTATGGATTTACTTAGGCAAAAGACAGTGGCTGTTTTATTTCTACTTTGAGTACCCTGCCCACAATATAACTTCATTCACTTTTCAAGTATTACTGTAGATTATTTTGTCCATTTGTTCCCCAACAGCAGCTCACTTTTGTTTATTTCCTTTAGTCCTCTGTCCTAAAAGCAGCTCCCAGAGTTACAGCCTTGGCTTTTTCAGCTGAAGGGGATTGCCTATTTAAACATGATAGATCTTCACAAGAAAACTGGCTCATTTTTTGTCCTCTAATTTTATTTATTTAAATCTTGACTTCTTATAGTAAATATCCTCTCAAAGATAATTTTATTTTCAAACAATTTGGTATGTGATATGATGTAGCTTGAGTGTTTATCTGGGGGATGTTGTTTTTCTTTTTTAATAACTTTCCAACAATAGTTCTATTGAACTGCTTTCACATCTCTTTTTATTTTTACTATTTATTTATTTAGCCTAGCTACTGGTAAGCTGCTGGTTAGCTTTTCTGGAGGTATATTAGTTTACTAATACTAATTACCTTTTGAGAAACATTTTCATTGCCAGTAGCATCTGATCTTTATTTTGAAAAAAGTGGAACTTCTAACAAGTGTAATGATTTAAAGAATTATAAGAAAAAGACAATATGTTTTTACCACATAATTTATATAGCATTTGTCCTGTAATCATTCTTATATAATTTGTTTTGTTCAGTGTCAGCATTACTAAGATGAAATTGGTATTAACATAGTGTATAACTGAGATTTAATTGTTAAATATCTTTGGCCTAAGGAGATGAAGGTTCTATTTTGATCCATAACTCCACACATGTCAAGTCTGCATTTTTACATGATGACTCTACTAGCGTACTGTCTTTGGTTGTTGCTTTCAACATGCTATAAACATTATAATTTGAAGAAAAAAAGCACCAGCCAACTCAGTGAAGCATCTACAAATTGTCCTGCATGGAAAAGAAATAAAATGCCTAATAAAATCATTTAGGTCCATAAGCTAAAAACAATAATTTAGTTTAAATGGTTTTGATCAGATTCAAAATGGCAAGAGGACTGGTCTCAAGATTTAAGCTAGGTCATTTAAGGGAGTAGAAGATTCAAGTCAGTTTACAAATAAGTACGTTTCAACTTAGTAAGTGTTTGAAACTGTTTATTATTGTCACATTGTTGAAAACTAATTGTAAAACAGACATCCTTCTTCCAAAACTTCAGCTCTAGTTGATTTCGAGTATTGATGTAGCCATTTTCTCATTGTACCATTTCCGTTCATTTGTCATTATGTAGATAAGTTGTACATGCCTACTGTTTTTAGGTATAATTCTAGGCAGTGCTATTGAGTAAAACACATGATTCATTTTTTGTGAGACTTACAGTTGACAGTGTTCAAGCAAGTCATTTCCTTTCTCTCAACTTTACTTGCATAATCTTAAAGCTAGCATAATGTCTTCTTAAAGAATTATTAAAAGAATAAAAAAATTAAGTATAGATATGTTGGTTACCACAAAGGACATGGTAGGCCCTCAACAACAATAGTTTTTACAACCATTGTGCATGCAGGAGAACCTTTGGTAAATAAATTGAAGAACTTCATATAATATTAGCTGAGAAAGTTTGAAGGTAATGGGCTACAAAGAGGTTAGTTAGTTTTTTCTTACATGGACATTGTACCACACACTTAAATAAAATTGAATGGGAGAGCATAGTACACTAGGCATGGGATTTCTTGTTCTATCCAAGGGAAATTTAAAGACAACTGGTTTTTCTAGCATTCTAAAAGTGATCAAAAGTTCAGGAAGATTGAGCAGTTGTTCTTAGTTGCCAGAAGTGAAAGAGTACAGAAAAGGGAGGGTGTATGGTGTTCAGATCTGTTCAGTAATGATGTAATAATTCTGGATGTTAATTTTACTTTCATGAGTCCAGAGTAAGTGGTAAAGGTTCTTAAAGGGTGTAATTGAACAACTTTCTCCTCCATAATGGGTATTTGAAGGTAGAGCTTGTGGTGATTTTTTTGTATTTTAAAAGACACAGTCATGCTGCAATTTCTTAAATGGAAGATTCCTGTGCTTATTAAAGTTACTTTTATTTATTGTATGGTATCATAGATTGAAGGTGACTACTACAAATTCATTATCCCTCGCTTTCAGATTCATAGATCTTGCAGTAAATCACATATAATAATGGTTTGTGCACTTTAAAATGTTTTGAGCATTTTATATTCTGCTAGGAGGGCAGGAATCATTATGTCAGTCTCAGAAGTAAAGACACTGAAGAATAGATGCCCTAGAGCCTCTTTGATAGATACAAAACCTAGAGCTAAATGGATAGCCTTTTTATGCTGGAGCGCTGGGCTGTGGCTGACTGCCTTTTGTTCTTTCTCTAAAACCGACACAAAAAAGTTGTACCAGGATTCCTTAAGAAGATTAGAAGAAGAAATTAAGTCTGAGTTTCTTAAAACAAGATTTCCACCTATAAAAGGATGGGAAGTTTTTGTAGAACTGTGAAGATGGCACTCATAAAAACAAAATTCTCAGCAAAGGATGGTGTTGTGGCTAGCAATGGAGTGGAAGCTGTGAGACTTGTTCAGATTCCAACAGGCCTGCTGGTTGTTTTTCATAATTGGAAACATGGCTTTATGGGTTGTGGGTATTTGTTTGTGCTTGGATATACATTGATCCATTAGTGGATTTTGAGCTCCACTTCATGCATTCCAAAATGTTCAAGGCTCAGAATGCTTACACTCAATAAGTCTATGTATTGATATGACAGAGGTAATTATATTTGAATGCCTATCTTTTACATTTGTAGACTCAGATTCTATATTTGTGTAGGATTGGAGGTAGAGACATAGGTAAAAACCATTTTATTTTTCAACACAAATCCTAAAGACAGAACAAGTGGTGATTTTTTTGTATTTTAAAAGACGCAGTCATGCTGCAATTTCTTAAATGGAAGATTCCTGTGCTTATTAAAGTTACTTTTATTTATTATTATTAAACAAGGAAGGCATCCACTCTTCACTATAGTTTGTTGGAAGATCAAGAATTTCAGTTATTTATGTTTATGTTGTCCCCCAGGACTACAAATTATTGACAGGTGCCTAGAAATGACAGCTCAAATAAATCTCAAGTTTAAGTTACTATGTGTCTGCACCATGACAGAAATGATGGCTGACAGGCAACAGAGCCTGTGACTATCAGTGATGTGTTGGCCTCCCATTCAGAAATCCTTTCCCACTTTAATCAGAGCCATGACACTTAAAAGGATGAACTGTCTGTGGCATCCTTTTATTGAATAGCTCTAGGTAGCTACTAGACCATAATTGGTATTCTGTATTGGGACTGGCCCTAATGCATACTGATAATAGGAGACTTTGATAAAAAAACACATTTATGGCAGATACCTGTGGTGGTTTGAATACTTATGTCCCCCCATAGTCTCAAGTATTTGAATGCTTGTCCTCTAGGGAATGGCACTATTAGGAGGTGTGGTCTTGTTGGAGTTGTGGCCATTGGAGGAAATGTGTCACTGTGGGGGCAGGCTTTGAGGTCTCATATGCTCAAGCTATACCCAGTGTGGCACACAGTTTGCTTCTGGTTGCCTGTGTATCAAGCTGTATAACTCTCAGCTCTTCTCCAGCACCATGTCTGCCTGTACACTACCGTGTCCTGCCATAATGATAGTGGACTAAACCTCTGAAAGTGTAAGTCACCACCAATTAAATGCTTTCCTTTGTAAGAGTTGCTGTGGTCATGGTATCTCTTCACACCAATAGAAACCCCAACTAAGACAATCGCTGAATAGGTTACTGTCTAATATGTTGTTCTTTTTTTTTTTTAAATAAAAAAAAAGAAACACTTTTATTTATTTATTTGCCTTGGTGTTTGCCTGGAACTGGAACTACAGACAGTTGTTAGCTGCCATGTGGGTGCTGGGAATTGAACCCGGGTCCTCTGGAAGAGCAGACAGTGCTCTTAACCGCTGAGCCATCTCTCCAGCCCCAAATATGTTGTTCTTTAAATGTTAATGAATTGTATGGGTTGATGGCAGTGTAATTATGGAAGTGTAGTATGAGCTTTCTTGCCTGGACTTTCCAGCCTGGTCCCGTGGCCTGGACCCACAGACCTGCAGTCCTGCAGTACCATAGAATCGTACAGATGCTTACATTAATTTTATACTGATCAACCTAGGGCCCAGGCATATAACTTGCTAACTCTTTACTCTTAAACTAACCCAAGATTCCTATCTTGTTTAGCCATGCAGTTTCTGTGATGACTCTATGGCTTCTCTGTGGCATCTCTGCTCTGTTCTTACTGTTCTGAAAATTTTCTTAGTCTGGTAGCCCTGCCCACACTTCCTGTCTGCCTTTGCCAATCAGCATTTTTATTATACCAGTACACAGGACAATTATTTACAATGGAACAGAGCACAATCCCACTACATGGAAGGAAAGAGTTTTCGACTTAATCTGTATCTCCTTACAGAATGCTTAGATATGGTAGTACTTTTTGACCAAATCTTGATCAAATAGACAAACAAATGCCATATAGATATTGTCTTTCTGTCAAGAAATGGAAAAATGGCTGTGGCATGTTCTTGCATGGGTTGGATCCAGAATTCATGTCTGAGTGTGGTAAGGTAATGAAGAAATGATAGGCACACTGATACATGTACACAAAAAAGCTGGCATCAGGTAGATTAAGGGCCATTATCTTTTTAAAAACATGTAAAAATTAATAAGGACTCTTGATGCAGCAGTTTACATGCACGTTTACAAAATAATACATTGGTTACAATGTAGAATTTTTGTGAAGAATTTTCTTGCAAAGTACTCTAAAAATAAAAGAAACCTGGGGAACACCATTAAAGCCATGCACTATACATTTGATGTTTGCTTTTGTAGATGCCCAAAATGAATCTATCTTAATATAGTCCATGAAGGGTCATAGTGAGTAGATGAATAGATAGCCTTCTTCTAAAAACTAGTTGGCTTGGTTATGACTTCCTTTCCTATGGCATGCTTGGTGACTTTGTCAAGTGAAACTATCTGGACTTTTGTAATTTTTCACATGAAGCGGTAGGGTTAAATCAGGTAATTTCTAAAGTACTTAAGACTCTGCAAGTAGGAACATGAATAATCAGCAAGTAGGAATGTGGTTCAACGCCACTATTTCCTAGCCTTTGTGTATCATTCTAAAAGTTTCTGATCTATCATGGACAATTTCATACCATGGTCACTTTTGGTAGATGAAAATGTACTTTGTGTTGATAGGCAATAGTTAAAAGAAATGTGTGGAATCTTGTTATTTGTATATTAAATAAGCCATATTTGTGGACATTTCTAGTGTCACCAAGAGAACAATTGACAAAATCAGTATGCCCTACAGAAACTTTTGCACAGATATCTTACTTTATTGACTACTTGACCTCTAGTTAAGGTGAATGTTGAAAAATATTGTCTTTTGTCTGTACTAATATTTACAGCTCAGGACACTTCCTATAGGTAGAAATAATTGCCTGATATTATCATCATAACTCCTATGTTCTAATATGAGCTTCTTATTATAATTATTTTTATTTGAAAAAAAATACTTTGTTTCACTGACAACCTCTACACTTGCTTTTTTCCCTACATACAGTTCTTTGGCTTCTTTGAAAGACCTTCTGTTTCATTCATCTAGGTTTTGACTGTGTCACTGCATTATGAGTGGGAGGACTGGGTAGTAAATATGTTGTATTGCCTAAAGCAATAAAGGCCAAAATTATCTATGCAATAAAAATCACTAGAAGGAATTTATTTCAAATTATAACAGAAAAAACAGACACTAAAAGCAGATTATCTTTGATTTTTGTTTTAGTGACTGGCTGAGATTTATCCATCTTTAATGAAGAACAAAAAAATTGTTCTGGACCAGTGTGCTTATATTTTGTTATCAAGATTCCCCATGGGCTTCCGTTTCTCTGTGTGTCTATCTCTCTGTTTTTATGTCTCTGTCTGTCTCTTTCACTCTTCATCTTTCTCTTTTTTTCCATTGAAGACATGCTCTGGGGGAACCAAGGGGCATTTGAGTGTGTGACGATTCAGGAACATTCGTCCTCATGATTTATAACAAGAGAGGGTTCCATGTACCTACATGGTTGTAATCAAGGTCTTTCTAGTAATCTGTTTGGGACTGACCTTTGCAATCATTTGGGGCTTAAGGAGAGAGCTCTTTTCCAGATGTGGACTCTTTTCTATTCCTGCTACCTTGGGGCATCCTTCCAGATTGCTTTTGGTTTTTAGTTACAAATTTTAGTGAGGATGCTCTCAGAATCTGCACAGAGTTTCCTTTATATTCCCTTGAACAATTATATCCTGTACCTCTTCCTTATATTTTAGGAATGAAATGACCTTCCTTTTGCAGTCTCTGAGTTCATTGCACACATCTATGAAAATGGCCCACTGGCAGCTATATGAATATATGCTGAGCATCAGGGAGGCCAAGTACCAGAGACAGAGAAAATATTCTCCTATGGAGAAGGGCCAGGATTTCTCAAGGACAATATTCCTTTCAACAGAAAGGCTGTAGAAAATGGTTTTCTATTAGAGCCACCATTATGTATGTACAGATGCCAAACCTCATTCTAAATTGGCTCATTATCATCTGCTCTACATGGGAGAGGTACATCTCTGGGTATGGAGGTAGTATGGAAGGAAGCAGATTGATAATGCTTCATTTTTTCTATTACCAGGCAAATGACTTCCCTTTCAAAGGTACAGTATGAACAAATGAGCTTTAGGGTCCCATGTTGAATATAGTCCTGGGTGAGAGGCATCTTTAGTAGACATGCTTTAATGTACTGCCTACCCAACATTCTCTGAAAAGAGCACAGTACTGGCAGCATTCTGTTCACTTGTTAGAATCTACAGGCTGGAAGAATTCTTAAAAGTCATCTACTCCACCCACTCACCCCCATCTGATACACCAGCTGCTTCTACAACCAAATTGCTATCTTTGCTTATGTATAGTGCTTTCAGCCTCAGGGACCTCAGAGCTTAGCCACAGGTGATTTTGAATTTCTATTCCACATTATTGCCTTCCATTGCTGCTAGCTAGATTAACTGGGACCACACAGAACATTTCTAGCTTTATTTACATAAATCTTACAGAAATTGGTGTGAGTTCTCTTGTCCATCCTTCATAGTCTGGTTTGAGTTCTTCCAAGGGTCCTCTAATCCTGTAGAGGTAAAATCAAAAGTGAAAGGATACCTTTGAGACAAATGGAGAAAAGCATTTCTTCTCTATTGCTTCAAGTGAGATCGGTTGACGTGAATTAGTGAAAACTTAGAGGTGGAATGAGAGGTCCTACAACCATTCCTCTGAGCTTGCTTTTTCTAGTTTATTTCCACTAATAGAGACAAGTACTTCCTAAATATTTCTTTAACAAGATTTAGATACAATCTCACTAGTGGAGCTGAGCAGGAGTCATAGACCTGTGATCCTGGTACTCAAGAGGAGACTTGCAATTTCAGACCAGACTGGGCTACATAGTGAGATACCATCTCAAATTCTTTTTGGTGTTGATGAGCTCCTTCCTTCACCTCTGTACTGCGCTTTAACACTGGAGTTCATGCACCTACTAATCTTTCTAGTGGTCTTACCATACTAGAAAATATATTTATCACATAGTTGACAATTGTTGTTGCCTTTTTGACGGTAAATTAATGGTTCTGAATGGGGGTGATGTTGCCACTCCCACTCTCCTGGGACATCTGGCAATGTCTGGAGATATTTTTAAAAATTTTCCTACGTATGGTGGTGCATGTCTTTAATCCCAGCATTTGGGAGGCAAAGGCAGGCAAATCCCTGTGTGACCAAAGGCAGCCTGGTCTACAGAGACTTCCAGGACAGTCAAGAATAAACAGAGAAACCCTTTGTGGAAAATAAACAAAAAATGTGTATATAAGTGTCTGGCCTGCCTGTTTGTCAGTGTGACAGTATGTGTACCAATTGAATGAATGTTGCCTATACAGGCCAGAAGAGGATGTTGGATCCATTGAAATTGAGATTATATGTGGTGTGGTCCATCATGTAGTTGTTGACTCCAAACCCAGGTTCTCTGCGAGAGCAACAAGTGTTCTTGACTGCTGAGCCACCTCTCCCACCTTGGACATAGTTTTGATAGTTATGGCTGAGTTTGTACTATTGGCATATTCCAAGAAGAGTCCAGATGTGCTGATAGCCATCCTTCTGTATACAGGGCTTCCTTTCCATTTCAAAGAAAACACTTCCAAGGTCATGGAACTCTCCTAAAGACTAACATGCACACATTCCAGATTATTTCTCTATACTTTGAAAGGTACTTTACTTGCAATCTTATTTAATTTCATCTGTTTAGAAATCATGTTACCTTAAGATATTTGGACACTTAGCATCAGTCAGCATGTCTTCAGTATTTCTAGCTTTGTACATGATTCACCTACTGCTTGCAAAAGACAATTATCTGCACATATAGAGACCTTTGGTCTTTCTCAGATCAATGTTTTCCTGAACTGGCTTGCACTTCTACAGCAGGTTGTCTATTTTTTTTAAGAAACTGTAAACAGTTTTTGATAGTCTCTGATTTCTCTGATAGAGACCTGGTAAGTTCTAGAATAACATCTAGTTAGATTAACAAGAGACCACCTAGTCAGGTGGTAGTTGATGCTCTAACTGCCGCATCTGCATAAGAGCAAAGGAGAGGGGACCAAGGATACCTAGATTGTTGCTTGGCAAAATCCATCCCCCCCCAGTCCTCGCCAAGTAGTATTCCAATGTCATTAGTTCTATATGCCTGGACAGAGATGGGGGATAACTGTTATTGGTAGGCAAATACTTCTGCCTTAAATGGGATTTGTTTTATGGAAAACTTTCTTGCTTCTGTTTAGATTTCTGCACCAGGCCAGGCATTGCTCCTTTTGCTGGCTTAATCACTGCATTGTGGCCACTGTTGGTCAAGATAAGCGGACTCACATTTCAGCTCCCATTTATGTGGCATTTTGCAATCAAATTGCATAACTTATGCTAGGGCAGTTCTCATGCCCTGCTTGCCAAAGATGGAAGCCTCCCTTTAGAGCATATTTTTCAGATAGTTAAAATATTTCACTTCCTATGGTCAAATGACTGATTTTTTGTGGTTCTTGTTTCATGGAGTAGAGCAGAGGTCAACAAGCTACAGCCAAGGTCAGTATGTTTCCTGTGTCTCTATGCCTACAAACTAAGAATGTTTCTTTTTAACCTTGTCAAGAGATTGAAAATAGCCCAAAGAAAATATTTTATGATGTGAAATTATATGAAACTCAGCTTTGAAGATGCATATAAAAATGATTATCAAAACTCAACCAGGCTTATTTGTTTGGATGTTTTCTTTGCTTCTTTCATGAGCAGCAGAATTGAGTAAGTGTGATGGAACTCTTATAGTCCACAAAGCCACATATTGGTCCAAAATATGTTATTATCTGGCCCTTGACAGAAAAAGAAAACAAACTCTTTGTCACCAGCATACCATATGTAAAGGAGTCTTTGGTTTTATGAGCTTTAATTTGTTGAGTGCCATGACAATAATCTTTGTCTTAATGGCCTGTTTGATAGGAGTCTTCTGGCATCTGACCTAAGGGTCAAACTATGTAAAACTCCATAAAGCCACAGTCTTGGAGATGGGAGAAAGAGTTTCCTAAGTTCGCTGAAGATGGGAAGGATGGGAGTTTCTGCATTTTTTTGTGTTCTATCTAAGAGTCTCTCCCCCTAGAGTTGCACAGTTCTTTCTCTTTGTGGCCTGCTTACAATGGCATCCTAAGCCTCCTGTGTGCTAAGCCTCACATGTTCTATCACTACAGCTCTCACTGCATTCAGTAACTTCATTCCATAGGCATTGCTGGCTATTGTCTCCTTCATCTGAGTAACCTAAAGACAATTGAGTTATTCACATTTATTTAGAAAAATGTGTGTTTACCTCCTTTATACTAGATAAGAAGTATGCAAATCTTTCCTAGAAGTTTTTCTACATGTTTCATTTGGGAGTTTCTACCTTAACCTTCTCTGAAATTAATGTGATGCTAACTGTTTGAAACTTATGGTCACTCTTGTATAGAGAGATATTAGAAAGCTAAGTTTTAAATTTTAGCTGTCTGCATTATATATAAGCACATACAAATAAGCCATCTATCTATATATATATATATATACACATATACTGAAACTAAATTTATTTTGAGAAAATTAAAACTGAGATTTCTCCAGCTCTATAATTTTTACCATTTGGATTACATTAATCAGC